>JAODAG010315057.1:0-27807 GCA_027574785.1 Orphnurgus asper | reverse complement strand
TATTGATTGTTGTCATCATAATTATTGATTGTTGTCATCATAATTATTGATTGTTGTCATCATAATTATTGATTGTTCTCATCATAACTATTGATTGTTCTCATCCTAATGGCTGAATGGTTTTATCCTAAAGAAGGATTGGTTTTATCCAGTGGTCTCATCCTAAATATTGATTGTTCTCATCCTGGTCTTATCCAAAAAATTAATTGGATTTATACTAAAGATAAAATGGTCTCATTCCAATCATGTAGAGACACAGGTGCTCTAAATTGTGACAATCAACGCTGAACATGCAAGGGAAACTTACCCAATTGTGTAATGTGTATTTGAAGCCTTAAAAAGTTTAATCCAAACCTTATTTTTGACATTCTAGTGTAGAATCACAGATATAGAAAATTTTGGTTGTATTGTACAATCTTTTATATTTTTCAAGATATCATCCTTTAAAACATGCCTGCTGGAATGCTACTTTAACATAAAACCAGCTATGACAACAGTACTTTAATCTAGCCAATATTTATTAAACAATTCAAATTTAGATTTGCAGGTTTTGGGAGAATTATGTGTTTTGACCTAAGGTAATCTGAGGGTGTAAACCAAAACTGCAGTAATTAAAATTTTATTCTGTGTTTAGATTGAAATTGAGACAATAATCATGTGAGATGCCATCCTAATGGGTTATACTTGCATGCCAGATGCTTTAACTGATAAGGTCCACGTTTAAAGGGCTAGAATCTCGGTAAACTAAATAAGTTATTAATATGCAAAAAATATTTGAAATGTGCGACCCTTCATACTATCAACATGTACTGAAACCTACCATTGAATGTTTGTTTGGTTTTGGGCATTCTGAGAAGAGGCATATGTAGATGCATGATGTATTTTGTGGACAGTTGCCAAGGTTGATAGAATTCTCAGACTTAAACTATTTGTAGCCACCCCACCTCCATCCTCCTATATCTCCATGATTGATTACTTAGTCAATTATTAGCCAACATGCTCTCCATCATTTTTGTAGACTGGTAGCCTTCCCTGACCCCACCCAAAAGCTAATTTGTAAAGAGCTTGACAGGTAGTTGTTACCTTGCTCTTTCACTGGGTGATCCTGTATATTGGAGTGGCTTCAACTTGGAGGATGGACAGAACTGTTTTACCTCATAAACCCAATGACCAGTAAGGGTGGAAGGACACACAACAATGGAGGGCAGCAAAGGGGATTTACTCTGTATACAAAAACAAAGAATATCCTTACTGTTCACAATATTGACACCTAAACTTTTGTTCTGTATTTTGAAATGAAATTTCAGCTTCTTTTTTATGCAAATAACACTTGAATTAGTACATAACGTAGCAACCAAATAGCGAGAAGTAGTGTCTTACAGTGAGGTAGGCCTTGACATACACGCTCGCAAACTCGGCAACTAACATTTGGCTAACGGCGACCAGTAAATGTACAATGGTCGCCATATTAGTCATCATTAGTTTAGGATGAGCATTAGTTTTCAGCGTAAGGTATGAACCCAATAAAATATACAAATGGTAAGACTACTTTTAAAATCTAATTTTGGATTACCTTTTGAAGTTCTTCCGTGGACCGTGTGTAATCTCCAGCCAGTACGCAGATGGACATGAGTGTTTTACCCAGGCCCATGTCATCACAGAGGATACCGTGTAACTTATACCGTTTCAGGAAGACAAGCCAATTTACTCCATCCTACAAGACAAATGGTACTGTCATTCAATAATATATGCTCTCCAGACCAAAATATGAACTCATTGCATTAGTTTATTTAAGTTTTAATGGTTCAAGAAAGACAAGCATCCTCATAAAAAATCCTGAAAGCAAAAACCCAGCCCTAAGGACCCAACAGTCCACCACACTGAAAATATGCCTATCACAAGCTTATTCTTAAAGGCATTCACACCTTTAGACACTACAACTGATTCAGGTAGACTATTCGACTCTTCTGCAACTCTTTGTGAGAAGACAGTTAGGATAAACTATATGCCCTTTCTGAAGTTTGAAATGGTGAACTAGGGTTATTAAAGGCCAAAGAAAATGCTCAAATTCAAAATTATTTGCAGTAGAGAATTAAGAAAGACACTCATTGGTCCAATGCCCATCTTCAAATATTCTTCCATTGCTGAACAACAATATGTGGTGAACTATTGTCAAGGTGGGTTCATATGTCTGGTACTAAGACTTTTAATGTTCCGTTTGAGTAAGGGAATAATTTTTACAGAGTAATCATGGAGTGGGGTCATTTCTCAGAGAAAGGAAGCCGAAGGATATCAAATCAATGGAGGTGTAATGCAGATCAATATGCAGATGCACACAGGGGTTGTAGTTCCTTACACTTAACTAGTATTAATAACAGTGTACCAGCTAATCAACAAACCACTCTATCTGGACAAGACTCAAGTAGCACTCAGTCACTTCAATATAGAAAATGCCCAACTTTACTGAAAAACAATAGGTCTAAAACATGTTCCTTTGCACTTTGCTTGGATTGTACGAACAGGCCCATAGAAACTGCAAAGGTGGCTAATATTTGGCATCACTCTTAATGACTGCCATTGAAGGTGGAAACCCTTTCCATCCTCTTCATCAATGGCAGCCAATTGACTCCTGTCACTGTCAGAAGATTCGGCAACTGCAAAGTTTGAAGAATGTAGATCACTGGCTGGGAGTGATCAATATACAGCTGCGTATGGCTTACACATACAACAATTGTTGCGCTGATGGGTGGTATGTCAAATTAATTTTGTTCTGTTTTGATTCTATACCTACGTCTGAAATATGGTCGATATTTATACTAACCATATTGGGACCAGACAGGCTTGTAAAATTAACAGAAATCGAGCACAACACATCTTCTACTTTACCTGTTGGTATTTTCTCAGTTCAGCCTTGATCGAATCTGGAATGCTATAATGTTCTAGTTTGTTTGGGTTGAATAATTGTTCCAAAAATGTCCTCTCTTGGGCTTTCTTGATAATCAGGGACTTTGACATCATTGGTGGGTCTGGGATTCCACTCTAATAACAAAATAACAAATCCTATCATTTTATTCTTCATTAATTAATTCCCAATTTTGAACATGATTAGAACATCCTATTTCTTGTAGATGTTACATAATGGCATATTAAGTTCTTACTATAAGGTTATTCAGTCAAGACTGCAGCAGATGTTGGCAAAATGAGGCTTCATCGGTGCTACTATTAATGTGTACATTAAATACCATTCAAAACAGTAATACCTCTGAAGGTGTTAATGATCAAAGTAACAAGATCAGAAAGAATTGAGACAAGTGAGGAATGATGGGACATTTTGCAACAACTTTAGTTATATTTACTTCTAACGGCATAAGGCGAATCAAGGTTGCAAAGCACTGTGTTGCCAGATGTCTAACTGCAGAGTTGTTCAGGTCACTCATGGAACCCATTAAAGGGACCACTAAAAGCACAATGTAAGGCATTATGCCCATCCCTAGGGCATCTACAACACCTGAATTATATCATCAAGGAAAAAGTCCAATTCCAGTAAAAGTAATGGAGATATAGTGCTTGATGACACTTGTCAGAGTACAGCCTAGATTCAATGCAAACCATAATTATCAGTGATATCGAGTGAAGCATGTAATACCAGTATTATGCAGATTCAATGCAAACCATAATTATCATAGACATGGAGTGAATCATATACTACCTACTTTTGTATAGATTCAATGCAAATCATAATTATCAGTGACATGGAGTGAATCATGTATACTACTCAGTGTTGTACATATTCAATGCAAACCATAAATATCATTGACATGGAGTGAATCATGTAATCAGGGAGTTGTTATTTAGAAAGAGACACAACAGTATCGACCTGATATAATCCCGTCAATAGCCCCTTAACATCTTTTGTTGATTTGATTCCTTGATTGACAGTTCTGTTGTTGGTCCAGTTCACTTCCACTTCTTCCTCCAGTGTTTCTTTTCACATATAACGTAACAACTGAACAATAACTTCAACACAACAATGGTTTGATGTCTAACTGTGCACCGACAGATATTACGCCCACATTCGACATTTAATAAAAAAAAAAAACTGGTCTACATTCTTCAATTTAATTATACCTCTCGTGTAAGCATGACTAAACTGGGTTTATATCCGAAGTTTTCCTACGATTGTTGTAGCAATATTGATGAACAGAAATATGTAAACTACCACCTCGTTATAGTGAAAAGGATGTCGAAAATTTTAATTTTGAATAAGCAGAAAACGACTGGCAATATAAGTTGTATTGTAGAATCTGTTCTTCTGATCACCTTGAACAGTAGCAGATGACGGAAGGCGTTGTGCCTTATTGTAATCAGCTTTCAGCACAAATTGCATTCCTGGCCGATTACTGTCGGTACTGAGTTAGTTTGAAAGAGAGTAGTATTTGTTGTATCTCCTTCTAAATAACAACTCCCTGATGTAATACTACTCAGTATAGTACAGATTCAATGCAAATAATAAATATCATTGATATAGAGTGAATCATGTATACTACTCAGTGTTGTACAGATCCAATGCAAACCATAAATATCAGTGCCATATATATTATATACATATTAAACACCCAGTATACATATTAAACACAATATAATCTCAAATACAATAGGATACATGATATACACTCCATAGCACCCTGTCTGCTGCCATCATCTTCAATGTCTGATAATTTCGGTACCACCATAATGACGACCTCTTGCATGACTTCTGTAGAACAAACAGCAGCGAGGGCGCCAATACACCTGGCTGACATATGGCGGACAGAGGTGTACGGATGCCCCACACAACATATCAGATGTGGTAAAAATGACAACATCTGAAGAACAAACAGATGTACAATGTAGTAAGAAGTATATCAATTTACATATACTACTAGATCATTTACTAGATAAAAAAAAACATCATTCACGATGAAAAGATACCAGTAGCTTTTGGTAACGCAATTAACCTTCTAAAGAGTTTTATGACCAACTTACTACCAAGTAAGTACCAAGGAAACTACAACAACTTGATTGGCAGCTGGAACCACTAACCTTCTTTAAAGTTGGTTGGTTGTTGTCACCACACAGCACAGTGTGGAGCAGAGTGGTCATTTACCAAGGGTTATTTATTACTGGGATCATGGCTTTAATGATCCCATTAAGCTGGTGTATCCCTTACAGAGAATTTTATTTTCATGTAAACTCAGTGTCCCTTTTGTAGCTTTGAGGTATGCTTCTCATTCAACACAAGATAAACAATTTCCAAGTACTAAATAAATTACCTTTCCATACAATGAACTATGAACCATCGATGACAGAGTTTCAAAGGCTTGAAGTCCAATGATAAGTTCAGAAGCCAAATTGTCAAATTCTTGAAAATTTTGAGCTGAGGGAAAGAAAAGCAAAGGAATTCACATCCAAGAAATTCTTCAAGATTTAATCATCCTTAATTTATTTTCTTCAAATTTCCATTGATGGCCATTTGGAAACTTTTTAAGCTCCTCTGCTGCCAACAAAGGGCAGACAAAATTCAATGTTGTCATTTTACAATCAAATAGATACCCACAATTCTTAGAATGTAGAGAGTGTCTCATTACATCTCTAAAAGGTTTTTGAGGCCTCAATTAACTTCAGGATAAACTCAATGTCAGTATAAGAATGGGATAATGCCAATCATTTCACGCCGAGTGTACTACATGAAGATCAACTGGCTAATATGGTATTATTTGTCATGAATACAAAATAGATTTGACCCAGTATCATATCTTTCATCTTGAATCTCTTTGCAAACCTTGGATTAATAAGGGTGATCAACACTGCAAACGGACCTATAGGTGGACTTTAGCTATACCTCATCTACTCACGAGTAGCGAATGTCAACCCAACTCTGTTTTAGCAGACTAACCTTCTTTCGTTGGTTCAATCTGTTCAGAGAGAGCCTTGGTCATTGCCAGCCAGACTGTCTCAACAAGAGTAAACATCTCAGATCCAAACAGATTAGAGATCTCAGACAATGCGATGTGGGCTCCTCTACGTTGGACTTTCTGGTCATAGATACTGTCATCAATCGGATCCAGGTTGCTATTAGAAAAATCTGATAAGTTGGTCCCCTTGAGACGATGACGACTGGAAACATTCCGTCTGAGGGCTGCAGCTAAGGCAGCTTGCTGCAAGGAGAATAACGAATGCACTGAGACACATCGAAACCTGTAACATTATAAAACAATGTCTACTTACTGCAGGCTTAAAGTAACTACTCTATTTAACTCGCTTAGAACATTTATCTAGCAATCATGATTGTTTTCTAAATAATCAACTTTGTAAAAAAAGTTCCTAGTATGCAATGATACTTACAGCACTACAGCAGTTACTATAGCAACTTAACATCATGTACATGCAATGCTGCAATTGTAAAGTTCACCACCAGGTATGAATATGCAACTAAATGACCATACTCGCATGGCAGATTAATATTATTACCCCTATGGGTAATTAACATAGATAAGCTGCTAGGAAACGATACACTTTTTCTTACAAGTTGTGTAATATATTAAATATACAAGGTACAAGTGAATATGAAAATTCCTATAATGACATTCAACTGTTACAAGATGATTATGAATTTTATATGCTACCTGCTGTTGTTTGGAATATGTCAAGATCCCAGACAGTTTGTTACACAAGTTCTGATATTCAACAGCAGATGGAGATGACGATCTTGATGTAGGTTGTGAACTCTCAGCGCCCGACAGCATTACTGGCTCATGCAAGGGACCTAAGGGCCTGGAGGCAGAAGGGGTGTGACGAGCATCGCATGACAAGGATGTGATCAGATTGCGAACAATTTTGGCATTTGGACAGGGATTCCTGGTGAGACAAGCCTTGATAAGATGGGCCAATCCACTAGCTGCTTTCTCCTAGAAACATAAATAAACAGAGGAACTTGATTTGAACAAAAGAGACTAGTGTAATTTGAGCAGGCCTACCAACCAGCTACTATCTGCTGGATTGTAAGGACCATTGTTAAATGAACTAACACTCTCTCCTCCCCTGAGATATATAGTTAATATTGATATTAATATTATGCACAAGCAACTACGTAATTACAAACTAATTGTACCTGTGATAATAACTTACCATAATTGTGCCACTGTACTCATACTTGTCGCCTGGCCACTGCAGTCATAGCCTGGACACTGTACTCATACTTGTAGCCTGGCCATTGCACTCATATGTGTAGTCTGGCCACTGTACTCATACTTGTAGCCTGGCCACTACTCATACTTGTAGCTTGGACACTGTATTCATACTTTAGCCCAGCCACTGTAATTATACATGAAGCCTGGTCACTGTACTCATATGTGTAGTCTGGCCACTGTACTCATACTTGTAGCCTGGCCACTATACTCATACTTGTAGCCTGGTGATTGTACTCTTAAGTGTAGCCTGGCCAATGTACTGGTACTTGTAGCCTGGCCACTGTTCTCAGTTGTACTTGCATTTGGTCAATGTAATATACTTGTAGCCTGGTGATTGTATTCATAAGTGTAGCCTGGCCAATGTACTCATACTTGTAGCCTGGTCAATGTACTCATACTTGTAGCCTGGTGATTGTACTCATAAGTGTAGTCTGGCCACTGTGCTCATACTTGTAGCCTGGCCACTGTACTCATACTTGTAGCCTGGTCAATGCACTCATACTTGCAGCCTGGGTGATTGTACTCTTAAGTGTAGCCTGGCCAATGTACTCGTACTTGTAGCCTGGTCAATGTACTCATACTTGTAGCCTGGTGATTGTACTCTTAAGTGTAGCCTGGCCAATGTACTCATACTTGTAGCCTGGCCACTTTTCTCAGTTGTACTTGCATTTGGATAGCCAAGACGGCATTGTTTTACTGCTTATAAGGTCAGGAAGAAACAAAAAGAAAAGTTTAAGAAGGTTAAGTATTTACTTTAATATTAAGTAATCTCACCTGGATTCCAATGTCCTTTTCTACTTTGATGGCCTCCATCAATGGCTTGATGATAGGTGTTAGTTTTTGTGGCATTTCACCCACATGGACTAGTGCTGATGCCATACATGCCATGGTTCTGTAATAGTAAGTTACTGTAATCATTCAACCTTGATTACTCAACTTTGATAATTCAATCATGATAATTTTCAACCTAATTCAACTATGTTAATTCAACCTCGATAATTCAATATCCTCAAACAAGGACTCCTTTTCATGAAATTTTCTGATCTAATATGATTACAAGTCATGACAAGAACATGTAACACAGGTTCTACAGTTGCCCTTACTTTTAAACTAAAGGGATCAAGCTTCCTACCAGCAGCTACAATCTGTAATCATTTTCGCAGTTTCTAGCATATATTAGGCAATAGAGTTCTAGTTCAGAATAATGTGACCGTCAATCTTATAAAAAAACTTCAGTGTGATGGCCATCATCACTGCTGCTATTTAAATTTGAATATCGAAAAGGGATTTAATCTGGCTATAACGTAGGAATAGGAACACTAAATGGTAATGAGATGATATTACATACCTCGTTTTCAGCCTTTGTTGTTCCAGGTTTATTTCTTCCAGAGTCCCCTGTAAATGTTTGCATTTGTTCTCTACATCTCCTCTGTTCTTGGATGTTATCTGGCAATCTCCTTTCGTCCTCTCCATCACAGACTCGACTAGTGATTCAGCCTCATCTACACCAAACCCACTGATGAAGAAGAAAATTAATATTAAAAAATTTAAGGATGCAATTATTTCCAAGATTAAATTAAGGGAATAAAACATTGTACACATTATTGATGGCATTGTACCAACACCAGTTAGTTACATGTATGTAATTTAGCCCATCAACACCTCCATGCCAAAATTGAATAAAATCTAGTGACCTACAGTGGCAGACATTTTGATATGGAAATACAGTATATACGAATAATCAAACATTGAACTAATCCTATTAACAACTGTAGCCACACCAAATAGAATGAAGTTGATCTTCTATTCATGGGCAATCTCTATGCCAAGCATGACATTTTTGTTCTTACTTTCTTGAGAAATGTTATTAAACAAACTAAATCTAGCTAATTTCTTTTTAATTTCTAATTAATAAGTTGGCTCCACCCCTTCATAAATAATTACGAATCAAATAAAAGCATTTCAAAGCATGTATATCAACACCTTCAAACCAAGTTGATTACTCCCTGACATGAATACTAATGATTCAAATAT
The DNA here is from genome assembly GCA_027574785.1 of Orphnurgus asper. Lineage (NCBI taxonomy): Eukaryota > Metazoa > Echinodermata > Holothuroidea > Elasipodida > Deimatidae > Orphnurgus > Orphnurgus asper. Next base: position 18,544 of record JAODAG010315057.1, on the reverse strand, counting down.
TTACATGGCCATAAGCATGTATGGTATGTATCTTATAGCAATTTCTTGCCCATACAGGAACTTTAATGTAGCAGCTAGTGAATGCAACAATTGTAACTTGTAAGTGTTCTTTGACCTAAAATGTATCCAGAACCTGCCAGTTGCCTAAACATACTGCAATTAGATACATAATCGAAGAATGACAGTAAATTGATGAATTGTGTATGTATGTTATCACACTATTAAGAATAAAGCACACAATCCACACTGAAGCCTTTGTAGTGGTCATGGGTTTTAGCCATGACCAATTAGTAAGGTTAGTCAAGGGAAACCCCTATGCCATCAAGAACAATGATCTTACAACTTTGACCTGTCAACCTCAAATGGTTTTTGACCTTTACCAAGCACACTAAGATGGACCTACATATGAAGTTCGACTGGCGAGGCTTTGAGTTATCTTGTTTACAAGGTTTTCTGACTGTCCTTTGTTGACCACAAATGACCTTTGACCTCCACCAAAATAATAGGGTTCTTGTATTCACTAAGGTGGACCTACATACCAAAGTCAAATTTGACTAAGCTGAACTGTGTGACTTACCATGTTTGAAGTGTTTAACACAATAAGTCTTGTATTGACTGCCTTGAATTGTTCATATCAAATATGAAGTTTGTTCAAGCTGTACTTTAGGGGTTATCATGGTTTTAAAATGTCAAATGAACTTTCTTCTTTCTTGTACGGACTATTAGATGGAGCTACATACCATATATATGAAGTTCAACCATGCAGAAGTTTTGGCGGCATCAAGTTTTACAAACTACGTCATCACATATACACAGACATCAACTTAACTGCATAGGTTAATTTTGAGGATGCATTGAAAAAACCATTACATCTTTTTGTTTTGTGAAAAAGGAACAAACATTTTGAAAGATTCATACAATATTTCACATACATTTACATACATTGCAAAGCTTAACGAGAGACTTAATTTGAAGCAGAAGAACACAAGGATACAAATAAAAAGTAGCAAAATAATATCGTTTACCTTGGATAAGTACTCGGTGGAATGTTAGGAAAAATATGTAGGAATGAAGATACAACAGCCTGGAATGAACAAAAATAAAAGTCATCAGAAATCTCATAATCTTAAGAATAACAGTTTTAGAAATACACGTACGTCCTTTACGATCATAAATTCATGTATCCTGAAATAAGACTTTTACAAAATAATACATGTCCATTCGATGCAAGGATTAACATTACTGTCATCTAAAATCGAATCTATGGATGAATAATAATTCTTTATCGTCAAGATCTTCAGAAATGCAATCTGCCAGGATAGGCACTAAAGCTGGGCATCCGTCTGACGATTGAAGCACCACGTTCTGAACTTGGGCAGTTTCCAAAATATTCCACACAATTTGATTATGTACGCACTGAAAATTATGTACGTGCGTAAAGTTATGCACTCAAAACAGTATGTACGTGCAGAAAGGTACGTATATGGCATGGAATGCACTCGGAAAGGTATGTACTTGGAAAGGTTTATTTTCTGACACAAAAGATCATTTTGAAGTCTCTTCAAAATGTTCTTTTTCCCCATGGACAGCTTTGCTGATTAAATTCCATATAGACCTGTTCAGAGGCTAGTTAATTTCAAAATGGGTGGGTTTGGTTGAAAGAAAATATTCATGACTGACTATACAATCAAAGTGACAACAGAGTACCATAGTGGTGAGTTTTGGGGATGTACTTCATTAAAGGATACCTCAAATATAGCCAAACTTACACATACTCATGTTTTGCAGGAGCCCCTTAAGTTAAACATGTTTTGCCAGAGTGCAACTATGACACACCTGTTCGCTTCAAGTTTACTTTTAGTAGAAAGGGTGACAAAACTTCAACTGTCAATATCTCAAAAATGTAGGAATTGAATGCAAAATTCACAAGGATGCTTAGACTGTAATCCTCTTGTATGTCAAAATAAATGTTAGACTGGACTATCCTTATTAAGTTGCAAACATAGCAACTACAAACATAGCAACTACAACAACTCACCTTACACTCAGACTGAAGTCTTAAAAATATAGGTGCCACCTCATCATAATATGTACTATTAGAGACACCAGTAAGAAGAAGATGCACAGGCTCACTGCTACAACGACAATTCTAAAAATAAGTAAAATAGAGAATAAACACCATGAGCTTGCTTAAATTCCATGTACACATTCCAAACTAACGTACAGCACTAACAAAACCAATAGTGCCCAATTAATTTAACCATGATTTGTACACCTCATCATAGTACAGATTCCTAACAGCACTATTATATAACAAAACCAATATAGACCAATTCATTTAAATCAGGGTTTGAACACCTCATTATACATCACTAACAAAACCAATATTAGACAAATTAATTTAAATCAGGGTTTGTGCACCTTGCTACAGTACAGATTCCTAACTAACAGCACTAACAATAGCAACATAGACCAATTAATTTAACTTTACACCTCATTACAGTATATATTCCTCACTAACAGCATTAATAATACCAACATACCATTTAAATTAAATCAGGGTTTGTACACCTCATCATTGCACAGATTCCTAACTAACAGCACTAACAAAACCAATATAGACCAATTAATTTATATCAGGGTTTGTACACCTCATAGTACAGATTCCTAACTAAACAGCACTAACAAAACCAATATAGACCAATTAATTTATTTCAGGATTCATACACCTCATTATAATACAGATTCCTAACTAAACAGCAATAACAAAACCAATATAGACCAATTAATTGAATCAGGGGCTGTACACCTCATCATAGCTAAAATCCTATTTCATATCTTTGAATTTGAAGCCTAGGGGGTATAAGTTTCATTGGCAGTTTTGATATTATTAGGCACATATACTTATCACTACAGAGCAAGAAAGGACTAGTCTGTATTACTTTCTTGCATTTCAAACACTTACATAAGTTAATAATTTCATTTCTGGGTGAAGGGGACCAAAAATGTATGCAATACTTTAACAAATTCAATATTTTGGTACTTTATTAAAACAGCCTTCACATTTCAATACTACCTGTTACTGTGTATTGAATAAAAATGAAAAAATTCAAATCGGAAATTACAGCACCATAAGACTCATGCAGTGCTCTTACAATTCTTGTAATTTATTCAACAATTTAATATAGGATCAACATATCAGGGTACTTTATGTATACAATTTCCCAAAATGCTAGCCATAAACAATACCTTTTGTACTTTGGCCCATGCATCAATGACCAGGGCTATCACCATAACTTGCACTGAAGACTTATACTTCAGGTGGAAAGTTAAGACTTCTCCAACAGTTTTCAGGTCAGTACTGGAAGATGACGACTCCTCCCTACTCAAAGATGCGGACAGGCCTCCTAAGAGTCTGAGAGAACAAATACAGATAACATACAAATAATCAATGTTGTATCAATAGTCAATTGTCAACAGACTAAAAACCTTCAAACTTGACCTAAGTTATCTTGTAAGTGATACAGGAAATATGAGATGCCTTGTACTACTGGTTAAAATCATGTTGCCTAAATCCAACAGGACTAAACAGAACTTATCTGCTGTCAATTGAAGGTGATACAGGAAGTATGAGGTGCCTAATAGTAATGCATGTTGCCTGAAGCCAACACAACTAAACTGAAACTTATCTAGTCAAAATTGAAAGTGGACAGGACGTATACATTGCCTAATAAAAGAAGCAAGTTGCCTGAATCCAACACAACTAAACAGAAACTTAACAGGAACAAATGGAAAGTGATACAGGAAGTATGAGGTGCCTAATAAGTAATCCCTGTTGCCTGAATCCAACAGACTAAACTGAACTTATCAGCTTAGCTATATTAGGTCAAACGAGCTATAGCATGAAAAAAAAAACACTTCTTTATTAATATTTTCTATTGAGTATGGGAAAAAATATATGCATTCATTTTCTCTCCAGACTAAGTATGGTTTTAGGATCAACCGTTGATCAGATCAGGCCAATAAATAGCTATATCAGCAGACATCGGATCAGCCAAACAATCATCAGAAGAGAGATTACTGATTTGATATGTCATTTATTCATGAAATACAATGATTTACAGGTCCTGGTCATTTTTTCCTTTCATAATCCCTACGATTTTTTCTTCAATTACAGAACTCATTGACTGAGTCTAACATGACGACCGCTTTTCACACTTAACTTAGCTTTTCACACTTTTCACTTCTTAAACATGAAATCATCTTTAAAAGGTGACAATACCATTGATTGGTATGTTTCTGCTTGCTGATGTAAGTATTATCCTTCAGCTATATGATTTTATCAATGTTACTTCAGCAGAAGAAAGATGGAATCACAGGAAAGCAAAAGTAGTAATTTCATTCCTAGGTGAAGGGGACCAAATATAAGCAAACTTTAAGTCAATTTTCAATACAGGAATGATACAAATGAAAAAATAAATACAAATCGCCAAAGATTTACGAACAGCGTTCATTTTTCAATCAAACAACGATTGGTCGACATTGAATCACTGTGTTTTTGTCGCTCAAGTGACTGCAACATTTTGCACATGTGTACAGTACCAGTGCGAGAATTTCATGCCCACCAAATAGGCTTGATACAGATCACATCTCTAATGCAATCCATGTCATAAAAGAATTGGGTATCAATCATTTTGGGTGTTACCTTCTCTTTGAATGTTATTTGACATCTCAATTGCTAGGATTGCATTGAGTAAGATGTAACATGAAAAAATATCTTTTGATTATGTAACAGTAATGGGCATAGTCACAGAAAAGATTGTGATTTGGGCCTTACCATAGAAGCAAGCCTTATTTATTGCTTAGTAAAGTAAAACAAATAATTATTGGCAGGAATATGTGATCTTTACAAATATAGTGCCGAAGGGTAAACCAACCTGCAAGCATGTAATCTTGTCTGTAGTACTTGTGACTGCCTGTCCTCACTGGAATTAAAAATGCCTGGATCTCCAGCAATATAAAAAACATTCTTCATTTCTGATGATGATTGTGGCGGCTTGTTTCCTTTTATTTTAGATTTCGCTGCATCTTTTAGCTAAAACATGAATACAAAACATTCAAACTTTAATTTAATATCACATAAAATACATCCTGAAGACATCTTACATGAAGCATCTAAAAATGCATCCAATTCAAGATATTTGAGTCAAAAACATTTGTTTTCTACAATATTTTGATAAGCCTTACTATAGGACAAGTTAGAACACAGATGACACATACTATTTTAGATTTCGCTGCATCTTTTAGCTAAAACATGAATACGAAACATTCAAACTTTAATTTAATCTCACATAAAATACATCCTGAAGACATCTTACATGAAGCATCTAAAAATGCATCCAATTCAAGATATTTGAGTCAAAAACATTTGTTTTCTACAATATATTGATAAGCCATACTATAGGACAAGTTAGAACACAGATGACACACACTAGAGAACAAGACAGATATGAATGGATCCTTAGACCAGATACAATGGTATCGACCAGCTTTTAATCTGAGTCTAACATGACGACCACTTTTCACACTTAACACTTGTTATGGATGACCTCATTCTAAACTTCTTAAATATGAAATCATCTTTAAAAGGTGACAATACCATTGATTGGTATGTTTCTGCTTGCTGATATTATCCTTCAGCTATATGATTTTATCAATGTTACTTCAGCAGCAGAAAGATGGAATCACTGGAAGCAAAAGTGAAGGGACCAAATATATAAGCAAACTTCAAAATCAGCCTGTACTAAATATATTTAATATTTCAACTCAGATTTGTACGAACTAGACTGAGACATACAATAGTCAAACAACGTTTATTAACTTTGCATATTTATCAAATAATGCAATCCTAACAGTTGATAGTTGAAGTTCATAATGACATTCATATCATACCATAGACAGGATATCCCCGAAATGATAAAGTTTTAAGAGTTTAGTTTATTCAATCCGAATAGTAAGTTTGAATTACCTTGAATTGTTTTTTACAGAACATAAACACTGCAGGAAGTAATATAACTAAAAATTACTTATAATTTACTTTTATAATTAATAAGCTGCGGCTGTCGTGTTTGGGGTTCACGACTTGCAAACGTTCCCCCCCCAGGTATTATTCTACATAATTTCTGTTTTTGAAAATGTCTTGCGTCAAGATTAACTTGAATGAATGATAAATTACTATGATATGAACGTATTGGAGAATTTATGACTGTTTAGAAACATTGTTTACAATATCTACAACAGATCGGCCCGATATTGTGTTTGAAATTTCGGATGTCAGCCAGAAATCGATATTGGCAATATCGGCCAACGCTATAAATGGATCATTATACAATAAGGATGAAATTACCTTGTACACCTCTTACCCTTAGTGTCGTGCTTAAGTTTGCTTAAGAGCATAACCTGACTGGAATAAACCTCTTACCCTAGTTTTGTGTTTTGCTACTATCAACATCTGAGTGTCCAGTGGTACTGTAGGTTGTTGCATGGCTAAACAGAGCCACATGTTATAGAGAGGCAAAGCTCCAGTGGATAGGTCAGCCACAGATACACTCTCCAACAAAGCATTCCACACCTCAAGTATGAAAGAGCAAATGTGAATGATAACAGAAACATTCAATTCAATGATTCCTACTTTATTCAATGGTTCCAGTACATTTCTTAATTACGTTACAAGTCTACTCCAAGACAAATCTTAACATATTCAATCGTTAAAAACAAGGAATTGCCATATATCCATGATGATACGTGTTCAAAAACTACACTTAACAGGACAAATGCAATAGCCAACAAGTTGATTGAGTCACTTTGAGCACCCTGATTACACCTGTAGCTTACAAAGAGCTTACACCTAACTATCTGTCTTTACCAGATTCCATGACCCAACAGAACATATCTCCAATGGTGTATTGCTATTTTTAATTAAGGAATAAACCACATTTGGCAGACTGTCATTGCATCAATCAAGCATCAAAATTACAGAATTTGTCTTCAAGATGGCTTATTCACCAATAAGTCCAACGAATGTTGATTATTCCTATTTTACCACCTAAACTGTGATGAAAAGCACCGATTATTAAGACTGTTTGTTGTGTAATAACAGGTCACATATTAACCAATCACAATGAAAAATCTCGACAGCGAATGGGTGGCTATACAAGTTTAACTTGAAGACTTAATAGAAGGGAATTTTTTTTATTGACCTAGTTGTTTGTACCTAGTTGTTTGTACCTAGTTGTTTGTATTCTCACCTTTTCAATTGTTTGTTTAATATCAGTGGAGGTCTCCATGATACATCTCTGGTAAATGTGTCTTAAAGTGTCAGACAGGATCGGCTGGAGCCACATCTTTAATGAATCCTATATGGGAAAACATCATGCACAAGTTAGAGATACAAAGATTGATTTTAATACAAGCCTCTTTGTTTATCAAATTAGTGACATCTAAGACTGGTAGGGCATAGGTAAGTATTGTCTACTAAACCTGCAGAACTATATGTTACTGTGGAAGCTGAGAGCAATAGAAGTGAATAGAAGCAATAGAAGCAAAAAGATAGAAGTTTTCAACTTCCAGGATGGTAACACTAATCTCATTGACATTCCTTATTCTCAATATATCACCTGTATGACTCAAAATACAAAGCATTACATAACAAAGATCCATCACATGTTTTGCTCAAATGACACATTTATTCAGTTTAATTATAAAGGAATGCATTGAAGGTTTGATGACAACTTTGGACCAATGCTTGAAGTCATCGAATCAATTTGTTTTGAGTAATGTAATAACATATTAGGAGCAAGAGTTTCTTCTTACATCACTGTCAGAAATCTGTGATGAAGCAAACCTTTTTTCCTGATCCAAGCAGAGCCAGTACTGTGTTCAGAGATGCTTTCCTCACTGAAGTACTGCTGTGATAAAGGAAGGGCCACAGTCGAGGCACAAGTCCAGACAGTAGCTTCCCAGTGTTATTGTCATGGTAGCCACTGCTACCATCCTGATTGTTTGGTTGTGACAGTAAAGATGCCAGCAACATCATTATACTGCTGGTAGATGCTGTTAGATCATCCAGATCTAAAATAGTGTCCCATAGAATGGTGAGAATAGGCAGTACCTTAATTGAAATTTAATGAAATTAAAAACAGTTATCACAATTGTTGTACCACTGAGATGATGCAACTACTCTGGTTTAGGTTAAGTGGAGTTTGGGCTGGGGTAGAATGTATAGAATAATATGGAATAGTGTACTAGAATGATATGGTATGATACAATTATGGTACTGTATGGCACAGCATGGTGTGGCTAGGAATGGTACATTATGTTTTGCTATGATTTGGCAACCATATGGATTAGTATGATAGAATATAGTCTGGTATGGTAACATATGGAATGGCATGGGATGGTACATTTTTGGATGCTATGATTTGGTACCCACATAGCGTAGTATGATGTGATATGGTTTGGCATAAATGGTATATGTTAGTATGGAATGACATGTTTTGGTATGGGACAATGTGGTACCACATGGCACAATACAGATTAGTTGTGTATCACTCCTGAATGAATTTCATCAGAAACTCAAAGCTGAGAGACATGCAATGTTTTACAGAGGGTTATGAGTAACTTAGAAAAAATGTTGTTGCTATCATCATTGAGTTAGAAGACTGGAATTTCACCATAGAAAGGAATTAGCTAACTAGGTTCAATATATTAAGATTAGTTAATGCTCAATACACATAATCAGATGACAATTCTGTCTCTTCTCTCACCTGTTCTGGATATGACTTAGTAAGAATACTAGTAACAGGAATGAGGGCAGCAGCTGCCACAGCACGGACATCATCATCAACATCCTGTAAACCATTAACAATGAATGGTAAACAAACTCTTAGCAAGTCATCAGTCATTTCCTGTGATAATGAAACATAGCACAATATTTAATCAGGCATTCCCTCTTGAATGGTCTTTTCTCACTGCAACCTGCCTCCACCTGTAACCTACCCCTCCCTCCCTCCCTGCCTGCAACCTACCCCTCTCCATTTCTAACCTACCCCTATCTGCCTGCATCTTACCCCTCTCTACCTGTAACCTACCCCTATCTGACTGCATCCTACCCCTCTCTGCCTGCAACCTACCCCTCTCTGCCTGCAACCTACCCCTCTCTGCCTGTAACCTACCCCTCTCTGCCTGTAACCTACCCCTCTCTGCCTGTAACCTACCCCTCTCTGCCTGCATCCTACCCCTCTCTGCCTGTAACCTTACCCCTATATGCCTGAAACCTACCCCTCTCTGCCTGCAACCTACCCATCTCTGCCTGTAACCTACCCATCTCTGCCTACAACTACCCCTCTGCCTGCAACCTACCATTCTCTGCATATAACCTACCCTTATATGCCTGCAACTACACCTCTCTGCCTATAACCTACCCTATGTCTGCCTGTAGCTTATACAATCTCTGCCTGTAACCTACCCAATCTCTTTACCAGAAACCTACCACTACTTCTTCCTGCAACCTACACTATTTCTGCCTGCAACCTACCCTCTCTACCTGCAACCTACCCTCTATGCCTGCAACCCAACCATCTCTGCCTATAACCTACCCTATCTCTTTTGCAACCTACCTTATTTTTGCCTGCAACCTACCCTCTCCATACCTAAGTTTTGTTATTTTGCTTAGGAAATGCAGCGACTGTAGCGAGGCAGAATTTCACATATTGTTTAGACAGATTCAAACACAGTATTTATGATGCATGTAATGGTACAATCACTGTATCTCAAGGCTGGATATTATTATAATTTTACATGAAAATTATGTCTTGACTATGAAGTATACAACTTAACATCCATAAGTAATTAAATACTGCGGTGACCACTAGAGGTAAACACGACCACCAGAAGTAACTACCACCACCAGGAGTAAATGTATTGGTGAAGTATCATGCTACATGGTACTTTAAAACATACGATTATGTTATATCTTACCTCTCTGACAGCTAGCAGGAACTTTAAACCCAGCATCCCTCCATGCCTTATCTCCCATTGAGACTGTTCTTGTAACTTAAGCAAAATAGTCATAACACCATGCAACCCCTCTGGTGACATGTGGTGGAGAACTGCACCCAGACTCTGAGCACAGGTCTCTCTAACAGGTGCAACTACCTGAAAGAAAAACCAAACTTATATGACATGGGATTTAGGTCTCTGATTTTAAGTTCTTCAGATACATCCTCTCAGGTGTCAAGTGATGGTGAACTGCACCCAGACTCTGAGTACATGTTTCTCTAACAGGAGCAATTACTTGACATAAAAACAAGCTACTACTTATACTACTAGTGAGGTAGGTCTCTGATAATAAGTACTATAACACCATGCACCCTCTGTGGTGTCAGGTGTTGGTGAACTGCACCCACACCCCAGAGTACAGGTCCTTCTAACAGGAGCTATGACCTGAAAGCAGCATAAGTGGAATACATGGATAATACTGTAAGCGCTTGTAGGTATGACAGCAAATTCTGCTTCACAAGCCTGACAGACAGATTGTACAAAAAATTGGTTAAGACATGGAATGTTGAACAAGTGATGTTCTACATCCTATTATAAAACTGTAGTTGGGATGGCTTACCTCATCAGATATGAAATCACCAAATCTGTCTAATGCTAAAACACACATTAACCTTAAGGCCATATCCTCCAGCCAGGAATTATTCAGGGCATCTTGCTGTAAAACATTAAACATCTGAGATCATGTAAATGGCTCTTTGCAACATTCAGATACATTTCAAGGAATGATATTGAATAGAGATAGAGTTGGCTGCAGGAATACCTGATGCAAAGGATAATGAACTGACCTTAAAATACCTGATGCAAAGGATATTAAAATGATCTTAGAGGAATACCTGATGCAAAGAAAATTAATTTAAAACTGATCTTAAAGGAATACCTGATGCAAAGCATATTAAACTGACCTTAAAGGAATACATGATGCAAAAGATATTAACTGATCTTAGAGGAATAACTGATGGAAAGGATATTAAAACTGGTCTTAGAGGAATACCTTATGCAAAAGATATTAAACTGATCTTAAAGGAATACCTGAATTAAAGGATATTAACTGACCTTAAAAGAATACCTGATGCAAAGGATATTAAAATGATCTTAGAGGAATACATGACATGATGCAAATGATATTAAACTGACTTTAAAGGAATACATAATGCAAAAGACATTGAACTGAACTTAGAGGAATACCTGATGTAAAGCATATTGAAATGATCTTAAAGGAATACCTGATGAAAAGGATATTGAACTGATCTTCCAGCACTTTGTCCATGGACTTTGACCACCTCTCTTATGCCTGTAGCAGCGCCATGTCTGATTTCCCATGAAGGATGGAAGAGGTCACAGCTGAGCTGCTCGCAGAAGGAAGTGAAGTACCACTCACCAGGCTGAAACCATGTATCATCAAGTGATAGACAGGGAATAAACAAATAGGAGTAGCAGAAGTAGGAACACAGATTGAATTCTTTATTTGTTATTATTTCCATTTTGGCAACAATATGGCGGCGAGGTAACACTTTGTAGTGTTCCACGCGGTAAAACTCTTTCAACTTTCGGCTTTCCTTTTTCTCAAAATGAAGATTGCTGGAAAATAGTTACCGATTAAGTATTATTGCTATTCCCTGACGGAGATAAGATTGAAAGATGTCATCGTGATGGACGTGGATATCATGGAAGACCACCACACATATTGGTTCATTGCCATGCATATACAGAGGTCAAAATTATGAAAATAGGAGGGAGATACTTGAAGAATCTTCGTTTTTTTTACTTTGGATGATCTAACAAGTTGACCTTCAGAGAACATAAAATGGGTGCCAAGACGGATGTTAACACATTGAGTCCCACAGGGTTTTCACTGTGCAGTTTCCAGAATCCCACAGGGTTTTTATTAAATTAACTTTATTTCCACTATTCCACAAAGGCATCTCTTAACTAATAATAGGAGGAAAGTGAAAAAAGTTATACATTTTCTTGATGCTATGGAAACGATTTTATTTTATTTTACTAAAACTATTTGGAAAATCATGCAGCTAATTTGTATAAATTAACAATAAAACAATGAAAATGCAATAAAACAATGAAAGTAATAAGAATTGTGGTACTGTTATTATTTTTATGCATTTTAATTTTTTGGAAATATATGTTTTCTACATAGGATATTGGGATATGAACATTCAATTCCAGAGTAGGCCTATATGGAAGCTGATTCTGATTGATAAAAATATGAACTTGTAGGTTAGGTCTATTCATGTAAGCTAATGCCAATGTCCTATTGTGTGTCAAATTTTCAGTTGTAATATTGGTTCGGTGTATCTAAAATATGCATATATGTGGTAAATGTTTGTAGACTATGATGCCTTCATAACATAGCCAATAACCAACCTGTCAATAACAGAAAATCGTATCATTCCTAATGCAATAAGTTCGCATAGAGGCTAGGTTTGCTAAGGTCCGATTCCAATCAACATCTAAACCCCCCAAAATATCACGAATGTTATATAGAAATCCTCAGTCACCTCACCAATATCATCTTCGATATCGCTAATTTCATTGCTGCAAAAAAATATTGGTCATCCGAGTCGAATTAGTAATATTTATCGAGAGAAAAATGTTGATGTATGGGCACTGCCATCTTGAAAAATCAACTAAGTTTACTGTGTTGCGAATTCCCTAGTAAAAATATGTTATTTGGACCCCACCAAACTTAATTTAGGGTGTAAATGTTTGCCAAGACAATTAATTCTGTCACAATAAAATGAAACTACGCACTCAATTTCGCTATACGTTTTAATGAAGGCGATAAGTAACAGGAAAGCATGGTCGCGTATATGTGATGTTGGGAGTCAATGTGTTAAGCTTTGGTTTTATGCCGGTAAATGGAGAGGTGATGGAGGAAGAGTGTACCCCTTTGGGGGAGAATGAAGACTTAAATTAATCTTTGGATGTATGTTATGGATTTACTATACCTTTTTGGGAGAGTTAACATAAAGTCTTCATCTGGAGGTTACCTTCTCTACAAGTCTTGTTTTATTAAACACTGCTTATAGATAATACTGTAACTTAAGAGTTAATACTACAAGTCAGAGTTAATACTACAAGTCAGAGCTAATACCTACGAGGGAAGAGAATCATTTCAATGCACTTACCTCTTCTTGAAAGGCTGTTCCATCTATTTGTTCAATGCTCAGTTTAACTTTCTTGTTCGGCGGAGCTGATGTAGGTTTGTCTACTAAGCTGTAATGAGAACAAATATTACTTCCTTACAAGGAACGTAGAATATAAACTGCAAGCTGTAATGAGAACAAATATAGTAACTTCCTGACAAGGAATGTAAAATATAAACCACAAGCTGTAAGTTGAACAAATATAGTACTTCCTGACAAGGAATGTAGAATATAAACTGCAATCTGTAATGAGAACAAATATAGTGACTTCCTGACAATTTATGAATGTAGAATATACTACTATTAGCCTAGGGTTAGTGTCTTACTTACAAGTAATACTTTTCTTACATGTAACATGTAACAAATTATCGTCTTTCTTACAGGTAATGTAACTTAAGTGTTTTTCTTACATGTAATGCAGGATATACTGCATTCTTTTCTGGTCCCAGCTGCCAAGCATTAAATGACATTCCTAAACCTTATTCACAATGATGCAGTCTGATTGGCCGAGAATCCATTAACTCTGTGACATAAGAAAGCTTGCTAGTTTGGAGAGTAAATGATGACCAACATTTTGTTGCATTTTATCCAAACATGTAGTTAAAATCGAACGAAGGGTTTGAATGGAATTTGCTTCGGTTCGCGCAACCTTCTGAGATGATGTCACACTGGTCTCCATTCACCAATAGAGACCCTCTCAACTGGACATCATTCCCTAAATACTCATATAGTTTGCAACACTTTTATAATCCAACAAAACCATTGTGAGACCAACTTGCTACAATAGTAACCAAAATATGTTACCAACACTAATATTCAGAATAATAATATCTTAAGGATTGAAATACAAACAAAAACACAAATCTTAAAGAATGATACCTATCTGTTTCTGAAGAACATTATTATAATCTTTTAGATATCATTGAAAAAGAAAACAGATTACCATCGTCAAATCCATTGTAAACAGATTACCATCCCTGTTGATGCCATTGTAACCAGATTACCATCCCCATCAAAACCAAATTATCATCCCCATCTTAACCATTGTAACCAGATTACCATCCCCAACGAAACCAATGAAATCAGATTATCATCTCCATCTTAACAATTTTAACCAGATTACCATCCACAATGCAACCATTAACATGGTTAAAGAGGAAGACTCTTCCTGTGGTATTGTCGCAAAGCAATGAACTAAATTTTTGAAGTGGAAGGTGTAACACAGACCTACTACTCTGCATTTCTCCATCTCTGGATCGCTGTTTCGCAAGTACTTTTGCTCTACGTTTTGCTCTGTTTTTCTCTCTGGAGCTCATTCCAGGATTGATGTTGGCCATTTCCTTGGCAATCAAGTCTGCTGTGTTTTCCTAATTATTGAATTGAGAAAAATAGATAATACAGAGGAGTTTTAACAGTTACTATTCATGATTCAAGGAGTTTCAATAAGTCACTATTGAAGCTTCAAGGTGTTTCAACAGTTAACATTGATGCTTCAAGGATATTAAACAGTCAGTAATTGAATCTTCAATGAGTTCAATAGTTAATATTGAGACTTCAAGGTGTTTCTAAAATTGATGCTTCAACAAGTTTCTAACAGTTATTGTCGATGCTTCAACGAGCAACAGTTAATGTTGATGCTTAAAAGGAGTTTCAACTGTTAATGTTGATGCTTCAAGGAGTTTCAACAGTTAAAGTTGATGCTTCCAGGAGTTTCACAGTGGAACAATATGCCAACAAATTACAGATTATTTAGTACTGCTTCCAATAACTACTAACTTTCTAAATAGATTTCAAATGTCAGACATTTTATGCAAAGTTGTGTAACTGATCTACAAATTTGGTTTCTAAGCAGTATGTTAAACTAAACATTAATACTTCTTCTAACCAGTTCCTTGGCAGATGTTTTTTGTACTTGGGACATCTTTTTGGCTTGTAAATCTTCATCATTGAAGAGGTCCTCCGTTTCCATCCCCAGAGCCCCGGCCATCCCTAAGCCAAGTCTCTTCTGTAGCATCTTCTTCTGCATTTGGAGTCGTTCCTTAGGGTCCATGGCTGACAAAGTATGAACAAATTCTCACATGTAAGTTGCTAAGAGTTACCGACGTTTATGCAATCACGGTCTCAGTTCATGTAGAAACTTTGTTGAATTGAATACATCTTTTCCAAGACCAATTTAGGGGATTTGATATAAGACTGCTGAAGGCATCAATGAGTACCACTGCCTCGGTCCACTGCCCTTCTTGCTGAAAATCACATTATAAGATTGGGCACCACCATACTTATTCCATAATTTAAAATGAACCAAATTAGTTAAATTCTCGATAGCGCTGCAATTTCATAACACTATGACACTTTTATATAGTTCATGTTAGTTATAACAACCACTGTAAGATGTGAACCATTCTCAAGAACTATCAATGTATTTCTTAATTATATACTAATTTTTTGTATTGTGGCTCACACAATTAATAGGCCAACTAATTATGCTGGTTAAGGATTATCTGTTAATTATTCTGGAGGATAATGTGATAATTACATTTATTGGCATACCTGTTAACAAACAAAAGTAGTTTACAAGCATCTTGTTCATACTCTGTTCCAGTAGAATCAAGTATATATACCTGGTTAGACTAATCCTTACCTGTGTCTGAATCTTGTTCATACTCTGTTCCAGCAGAACCAAGTAGAGATGTTCCATTTTCCAGAACTTTAGCAACATTGAACTTTGAGAACTCCAGGCGGTCAGCAGGATCTAAAAGAACTGGACTGCTCTCTGGGGATTCTGGGACAAATGAAAACTGAGTAAATGAAACAGATTCATAATACAATAAGTACTTAAACAACTACTTCAGAATGAAAAGACTGTATAATTGTTTTCTGAATGGCTGTTTGTTTATTATCTACCTGTGAATAGGAAAATTTATTACTAAGAAATTAAGTATTAGGCTTATTCAGAAATCACTTTCTGTGCATAATATACCCAAAAACCTATATAATAGTCTATGATTTGTGGTTAGCTGTGGTCAGTGAAATATTCTACACATTCTAGAAAATCGTAGACGAGGTCACAGACAAATGACACAGTAGTTTTGCCTCTCAGCAAACATAATAATACAACTTGTCTGGAGGAGCGTTAACAGTTCATTGTTCTTCAACAATGATCGTAACATAAAGATGGGCACAAGAATAAAGTACACTTTTACACTGCTATGCCGTATTATAGTACACTTTCAACGTACAGAATTGTTTGTTTAAGATAAAATTATTCACAACAGGACTTAGGCTAAATTTTGAAAGAAGTAAACTTCAACTGTCATGCAGCCCAGTATTTTAAGAAAGGAAATTTCACAGTACAGTATAGTACAAGTAAAGTTCAACTTTTTAAGGCTTTCTCACGATTAGAAAACTAAGAATATCCATGAGCAGTATAAATTCAGGTATTGTGATACATTTGTAGACTTTCATTCATGTATGTATTTTGAAAAGAAAGTATACGACGGTGAGAGATTCAAATGTGAATAGCAGGAGGGGATAGATATGCATGAAACCAGTATACACCAATGCAGTACATCGTGCATTATTAATGTATGTGCTAAACATGGTGCCTGTACGACTTTCCACGCGCCCAACTCGGTATTGTAAAAGATTCTCAAATGAAATACAAAACGTTCATTGACCTATGAGAAAATATGTAAGCGCGGAGAGGTACGTACACGCAGAGAGATATGTACACTCAGTAAAAATATATGCGGAGAGGTATTCACTTGTAAAGGTATGTACACATGGAAAGTATGCACGTGGAAATATACACACATTCGAAAATGTAAATAAACCAGACTGCGGCATAATCAAATGATATTTATTTATTGCATCTTTCTCAATTAATGTAATCCTAACAATTGAAAGTTAATAAAATAAACCCAAAGATAACCCCCGAAACCAAGCACTTGGAAAGGTATGGAACTGAAGGGTATGTACGCAGGTATACACTCTGACAGCAATCTACACGGAAAGGTATGTACATGACAACGTGCATATGAGGAAAGGTCGACACTCAGTAACATATGTATGCAAAGAGGTATGCACTCGGAAAGCTATGTACAGGCGGAAATGTACGTACATGGAATAGCATGCACGCCAAAATGTATCTATGCGTGTAAAGGCATGGAAATACATCAATGCGCGTAAAGGTATATATGTGGAAATGTACGTTCTCGGGGAAAAGTATACATGTACGCGCAGAAAGGTATGCATACGGTAATGCATGCACGAGGAAAGTAATACATTGTAAAAGGTATGCATAACACGGAACGTTATGCAGTCGAAAAGGTATGTACGTATGCATACCGTAATACGGTAGGTAGGTTATTACGGTAGGTTATTACGGTAGGTATGCATACCGTAATGTACGTACGTGGACACTTATACATTGTAAAAGGAATGCACAACACAGAATGTTATACTGTCGGAAAGGTATGTACGCAGAAAGGTATGAACATGGAAAGGTGAGTTATGTACATGTGAAGGTACGCACACAAACATGTACACACAGAAATTTATGTACATGAAAAGGTACAGTACATATACGCTGAAAAGTACGCTGCAGAAGAAACGTGTACCCGAAGAGGTATATACAGTCGACAATGTTATACATGTACGCGCACATGCCAGCACTGCCTGTGCCAAAACAATGACAGGTGACATATAAGCAGCTGAAACAGTTAATACATAAAATACAACAAAAACAGTTAGTCATGCTCAATCGTTTGTAGATATTCAGGTATTCATTAACACTACTACCTGTGAACGAATCTAAAGTATGATTCATATACTGACGTATCTAAATTACACAACTGGAGCTTTAATTTGCCCAGTATATATCAACCAACTCATATACTACAGGGTAGTGCACTTGAAAATTAAATTTACAGAAGCATCAAAACGGTTGTCAAAATATGCTTATTTTAATAAGTGATCCCATTAGGGCACAACAGTCCTTAGAGCGATGCAGCAGAAGAAACTTAACCCGACCTGCCCATTCCCAGATCGGGCTAGAAGGTACAGAAGTCTGACATTTCGTAGTTTATGATAAAGGACTATCACACCTTAAAAAAAATAAAAAATAAAAAATAAAACTAACTACTGATCATGCCTGTACAACTCCCTTTGCATACAGTTAGCACTACCGCATCTATATACAGTCCCCAATATGCCTTGGTACAATTCACACATGAATGCAAGAAATTGTGGTTTTCCTCTGCCCA
>JAODAG010315056.1:0-28229 GCA_027574785.1 Orphnurgus asper | reverse complement strand
CATATGTAGTGTAGTACTGGGTGGGGCTCCCATATATAGTGTAGTACCGGGTGGGGCTCCCATATGTAGTGTAGTACTGGGTGGGGCTCCCATATGTAGTGTAGTACCGGGTGGGACTCCCATCTATAGTATAGTACTATGTGATGCTCCCATATATAGTATTGTACCATAATTTTTATAGCATTTAGTCATTGGCATGTTTTCTTTATGACCCTCAGAACTGGTATAACCTCGGTTAATTTTTGGAAACTGGTTTTTCTTGGAAGCAAAGCCGTGCAACATCTGTGTTGATATTAGCTTCATATTGACCATGCTTCTCACTTGTTGGTGTCCTTACAAGTATTGCACACCATCTACCACGTCATTCTTTTCAGACCTATGGAACCAATCTATGCACAGTCATCCAAACTGAGACCTTTGTCTACCAGGCAAATTGACCAAGACCCTATGCAGACCTCTCCCCAGGGCAAGCCCTATCCCCAGCAACTCACCATCAGACCTACCTTTGAAAAAGATCCAAGAGGACTGTCTGCAAACCAGTTACCACCCTATAGTAGACCACCCTCAGTGCCCCTCTCACCAAATAAGTCAATACAGAGAGGTGAACCACCAAGAAGAGACCAGGGTCCAGTCATTCAGAGTGATGGTCCTTTAAGGTCCAAAGACCCAGAATTAGATCCTACAATATCCCAGAGAGTCCAGGATCCAAGAGCAGCTACCCTGGGAAGGATACCCAAGAGGTACCCACCAAATAGAGAGGCTGGATTCAGACCACCAGAGAGGTCTATGCAAGGTGATCATCCACCGCCTATGAATAGAAACTCCACAGGGCAGCAGAGATCACCTCTGAAAGGACCCCATGGGCCACCCCAGTACCAGGTAACATATACAACCTTATTATTGTGATTTGGATTTTGACAGCATTTAAATTTGAGTTTCTTACAATTTTTCTTGAATGTAAACAAAATGAAAGTATGTGAACATTGCATGCCTACCCACAGCATCTGTAATGCCCCAAAGAATGGTAAAACTCTTGAATTGTCTAAGCATTACAGTAAATAAGAGTTGGATTGTAATAAATGACTAGGACTTGTTGTGATTACACTGAAAGGAAGTAGCTGATGTAAGAAATATGTGTATGCTTCTCTGCCATGTAGCATGATCCCAGTCTTTAGGGTTAAGAGTCATATTGCTTCTGTTAATCATCCAGCACTTGTACTTGTAGGTCTAAGATCATTTGATGCAAGGCGTGGAAATGCTTGAATTTGTACAGCTTTTATGAATATCTTTGCAGAAGTTGATAGCTTCATTCTCTGGTCATCTATTCTTAAAAATGAAAATTTAACATATTGAAAAATTGCTTCAAGAGCAAGGGTAACAAACTTGATGATCAGAAATCTCACAAAATCCATGCTGGTTTATTTTCAAACAGAGAGATGATGGTGCAGTCCAGGTTTACTCTGTGGAGCTTGAAAGAGGAGCCACGGGGTTCGGCTTCAGTTTAAGAGGGGGCCAGGAGTACAACACACCCTTCTTTGTCCTGAGAATGGCAGAGAGTGGTCCAGCTGCAAGGCAGGGGACCATGAGTGTAAGTCGTGCATGGTCATAAAGAGGAGGGGTATGTATTGCTACAAGAGGAACTGAGGATATGGTAATGTCTTACAATCAGAAAAGAGATATTTACGCATATAAAAAAGCTGAAAGGGATATCCAGGAATGGAGTAGTGATAGTCAGGCCTAGAAAAGTGATATCCAGGAATGTAGAAGTGATATCCAGGCATGGGACAGTGATATCCAGGCATGGAAAACTGATATCCAGGCATGGAAAAATGACATCCAGGCATGGGACTCATATCCAGGAATGGAATGGTCATGAAATTTGACAAAATATTTACAACATATTTTAAGAAATTCAAAGTTTGGAAAAGTGGTCGTTACTCAGTACTGTACTGTGGTCAATGTTTCAGTCCGATCAAGGATTATTTTTATTTGTACGATATGACACTCACCATGAAAAATTGAAGACTTTTGAAAATTATTTAAGTGGTATGTGTATGTTGCAACAATTAATTCCTAAAATTCAACATCTGTTATCAAGTAGTGTTTAATTGTGAACCCTCATCTTCATCATTAAGGTCGGAGACCAACTTTTACGGATCAATCACAGGAGCACGGAAGGCATGACTCACAAGGATGCTATTGACATCATCAGGTCAGGAGGGAATCTAGTGGCATTGACCCTACAGAGATTGAGACACCCACTAAATGGTAAGACATACATGACATAACCTTAGAATGGGGACTGACTTTCACCATTATCAGAGCCTCTTTTTAGTGATCAATGTTTAATACAGTATCAGTATACTGTATCTTAAGTTGATTTATTTCTCTGCACTTTCACACTATCACATACATGGTAGTCATTGGCTCTATTCACCATGAGGAGACTGTCCTAAACTCGGTCATATTAAATGTCATTCCCATTATGTTTAGCTTTAGCTAACTACCGTGCAACTTCCTACTGACTGAGGCTGTTCAAGTAAAGATTGACTAGATTTGTTTAGTTTTGTTCAGTACAGCCCACGGTGACGGACCCCTATTTTTTAACGATTTTGTAGTTGGCATTATTAATTGGCATTATTCCCATACTTTGTTCATTTGTAACTTGCCTATATATGAAATATATTGATTTGATGATTCTTGACTAGTTCCCCCCCCCATATTTCAAAATGCTGGATTCTTCACAGAGCCCTAGTCAAATTTTGAGGTTTTACTGTCATTTTAAACATGTCTCAAAGAGAAGAGTGTATAATTGAGACTTAAATCTTCACAAATCCCCCACCGATATGACCATTTATTGGTAATGCATGTGTTTGTCCATTGACAGTAGTAAAAACTGCAAATTGTGGAGTTTGTTCCCTATTTGGATGTCTTGAAAGGGGGATTAATCCCTTCATTGCACCCATAAATGTAATATCTTCAGTGTTCTTAAAAAAATCGATAAAGAATATTGAGTTTTAATATTGATAGTGTCTTTCTGAAATCATAATCTCAAAAGATGGTTTCTGATCATCGTCACAGATTGATGACGACAGTTGACTGATTGGTGGAGATTTTCCAATTTCCATTGACTTTGTGGTTATTAACGCTCCGTTTTGAAATGTGAAAGTATATTTTTTTATCACTCTATAGTTGGACAGCAGAGACTGGTTCCCCTCTTTTACCCTTCAGGTAAACTTAAATGTACTAGTGTAATTAGACTACACCCACTCATTGCACCCACTTCGTTCTGCATGCAGCTGTCATGAGTGATAATAATACAGTTAATAACGACAGGCTAGTAGCATGGCAGTATAAATGTTACCGACAGATCACCGTTTACACCTGAGGAATTAATTGTGGCAAATAGGAAAGTCAATGGTTTCACTGATAAAAGAACAGATTTAGGTTAGGGTCTGGTTGCAAAATAATTGATGTCAAGCTGTGTCCTTCTCTGTTAGTTATTGTCATCTGGCTCATGAATATTTATATATCCCTGACAGTTCTACAAGTAAACTTGTAAGAATATGTCACTGCAGTGAGCGCTGTATAGAGGAAGGTCGATTTTAAAGTATTGTATATACTCTATAGAATGAGAAATAGCACACAAAAAACATGTCGTTGGAAGAGAAATAGTAACATTGTCATTAGCTATAAATTAATGAGAAATTATATCAAGGTGAACAGTGAATGACTTTATGATTCAGCTTCAGTCATGCATTAACAAAAGAAAATATAGTTCATTAAAACAAATTCTCTCAAAATATTCCAGTAGTAAACTAACTACTATCAATGCTGTATTGAGAGCTCCGCAATTCATGTTTTTCTATTTTGGTTCTCATGCTGTAGTCCGGCATCTGAAACTATGCAGTTGGGGTGTACAGGTGTATGTCATGATTTGTGCATTTTTTACTACTAACAAAATAGGTGTGTGCTGTGAAGACAAATTGCTTAAACTAGCTTAAAATAGAAAAATAGATTTATAATAAAATTTAAAAAGGCAAACATTTATTCCAGAGTTAGTAAATTAGCTATCCTTTCATATCATGAATACTTCATTTGTACATTTACCAATATTCATGCAATATTACCATATATATTACTTATTCATATCATATTACTATATTGCATTGTACCATGTTTATTTTTCATATTTATATTTTATCATTTATAAGACATACTAATTCATTATTTATTCATTGAGACCATAAGCCAGCCCAATAGACAATGACTTCCTTAAACTTGTCTCTGTCAAATGTCAAGAAGCAGGATGGTAATTTTCTCATATGAATAGGATAAATGAAAGGTATTATTGTTAGAGAGTTATCTTAGAGATTCAAAATTTGTTAGTCATCCTGGCCACCATCCCTATGCCACCCCAAACCAAAGAAAACCATAATAAAAAACTGAAACTTCCTGCAACA
The DNA here is from genome assembly GCA_027574785.1 of Orphnurgus asper. NCBI lineage: Eukaryota > Metazoa > Echinodermata > Holothuroidea > Elasipodida > Deimatidae > Orphnurgus > Orphnurgus asper. The sequence continues at coordinate 23,766 of JAODAG010315056.1, read as the reverse complement.
GATTGGGAGATGGTGAATTGATTACATACAAGTCACTTGCCTTATGGCAAGCTTAATTGTTTGGAGTTAATTCTAAGTTTGTAACAATTAATTTGAAAATTAATGTTATAGGCTGTTCATACTCTGTTTACATTTGATCCCTTCATCATGGGTACAAAAATTATTTGGTTTGGGAAAATGCTGTCATTATTTTAGAATAATGTTTTCCATTCTTAGAACATTTCATGGATAAATTTGTATTCCTTCAATCAAGCATTGCTTTGGTTGTAAGGCAGTCTCCTTATTCACAAATCCTTTAAAGGAGGTAATAGCAATAACAACAAGAAAAGGTTGGAATGCCCGCGTGCTTGGAAAGAAAACAAATAAAGTTCAAAAGAAGAGTCAATTTAAGGAGTGATAAATTTCTACTTTTCTATCTTTTGGCTTTTGATGTTCCATACAGACCAGCTTCTGGACTCGTAGTAGAGTTGTAAGCAAGTCACAGGTTCTTTCTTTTCTGGTTTGCAAGCATTTGTTACCTCATGTTACTGTTTATCCTTATTATGAATAACCTATTATGGGAGTTAGAAAGAGCTTGCTTATAGTTTCACTTGTTTGGATTTTTGTTGTGCTTCTTTGCTTGTTTCAGTTGCTACCTGTAATGTTTGGAAACTAGTATATGACCCCCGGACTGCTGAGGAACAAATGCATGGCTATTTGGGATAGCCTACATATGTATATTACCACACTTCTTAACCAAAACAGGATATTGGGTTGGTCAGTAGATGTTAAAGTTCAATGATATTCAAATATATCACTCTCTACCCCCTCCCCACCCACATATGTTGCATGAAAGAACCAAAGTTTTAGGCAGAAATGTTTTCTCTGTTTCAATATGCTAAATCTTTTGTTCATCCACGATCACAAGATCAAAGCATCTTCATGTTATTAATGTATTCCAGAATTGTTGGTCCATTACTTTCTAACCTACTGTGCTGGTCTATTAAGGTTTCCCATTATATTCTCTTCGGAAGGTCCTTAACGCATGAACTACTTACTAGTTGAATATACCCTATTGTCCTCTGGAGTAAAGGTATGTGTCCTAACCAGACTAGTGTTGTCTCTTGTTGACAAACCTTTTATTAGGATTTATGACTGCATGATAGGAATACAAGGGCTCTGAACTTTCCAAGGAGTGCATGAGTGTCTAGAATAACACAGGTGAATCATAGCATGTTATTTAAGGATTATCTGGACTATTCTATGAATTCTTCATGCCAACCAATGTGTATACATGGCTATAGTGTGCGCAATGTGCCTGCAAATAGCTTCATGCAATGAAGATTCTTCCATGCACATTGTACACTATAACCATGTATACACATTGGTTGGCATGAAGAATTCATAGAATAGTACAGATGATCCTTAAAGATGTCAACAACATCTGTCCCGATTTAGCAGATAACCAGAAAACTGCTGCTATTGAGTATTATTACAATGGCCACGGTATTTAAACATTGCAACCATGGGTTGTGACGTACTGGATGCACTTCACTTATATTCTGTACAACTTGGGAGCATCATGGAGGTATACACATCCATTACAAAGTAGATGTGCATGAGCGTTGTGCTATATACAACGATACTGTATGTATGCCCGAATAGAGAACCATAACCATACAGGTATGGAAGGCATGAAATAGTGAACCATATAACCATACAAGTATGGAAGGCATGAAATAGTGAACCATATAACCATACAAGTATGGAATGCATGAAATAGTGAACCATAACCATACAAGTATGGAAGGCATAAAATAGTGAACCATACAAGTATGGAAGGCATGAAATAGTGAACCATAACCATACAAGTATCAGCATGTTTGTCATCGATTGTCGTAAGCGAACGCTGATATTGGAGTTCCACATCGTAGTAACGTCTAAGATGTTGCTTCTTCAGTTTGGGCAAAACTTAATCAATTAACCTTGATATTCTTTTGATTTTCATTACATCGTCTTTGAAATGATCCGTCCACACAGAAGACCCAAATTTCTCCTTATTTGTAGGAACCGAAGGTAAATTTATTGATTCCGATAGCAAGATGCCATGCTCGACATCTGTTTGGTTCCTTCTTCGGGTTTAGTATTGCACAATAACTTGTTTAGAGGCTTTAGAACGGCCGTAATCTGGACACGTCGGCATTTTGCAATGTATAGCATTGGTACCTGATAGTGTCTAGCTGACTGTTTACAAGACAGTGGATATGTCACTTCATTAATGGAGGAGTTAATACATATTCATGAGGCAGTTTCATACAATGTTGCTGCGTAAAATGGTGGCTGAATGTTTTTTTGCATTCTTTGTGGAAAATATATGTTGGTTTAATATAACCTGTGTGTAACTTTTTGAATATTTCTGGTCAGTACCCTATGGTGTAAACAGTGAAGTGTGTTTATTGTTGCTTAAAGGCAACTTGGGCTTTTAGAGCAATGGATGACAGTAGCTTGAAAATATCGGGTTTAAACTATTTGTTCAAGTTTTTCATGTGGGTTTTGAAATAATTGGTATAGGTTGGGGTTTTAATTTTAATGAATCTATGATATTGCAGTTTACTGAAATATGTGGACATTTGAAGGAATATAGAATGGAAATCTATAATGGATCTTAAAGCACTGATATTTTGCAGTGATTATGTGAAAAGTCTGGTTAAAGTTTTTTTTTGGGGGGTGGAAGTGTGCAAGAGGAGGTGGGTTGTAATTTGGCAGTTTAGGATGAAGCAGTCCTATTGTGTGAACGTTAGCGTTATAGATGCAAGCAAAGCTTTGCCTTGCAGTTTGAGTGTCCGCTTCTTAGCCCTATAAGGTTGCCAGTTTGATCCTCAGGCATAACTAGTTCAGCACAGCTGCTTTGCAGTAGTGATCAGTTCGGTCTTCCATGGTGTTTAGTGATTACGTTCAGTACAGCTGCAGTGGAGTGGTGGTGAACAGGTTGCTCTCACTTCCTCAGTGTTTCAGAGAGTGGTCGAAGATTGAGGCATACTTATATTCGTCGGATGGGGACGTTAAGTTGTGGTCTCGAGAGCAGGATGGAATGGCTCCATGCCTGCCTCTGAACATCGAAATGAGAAGGCTTGTTAAAGCCGGTGTTCATCCACGATCACAAGATCAAAGCATCTTCATGTTATTAATGTATTCCAGAATTGTTGGTCCATTACTTTCTAACCTACTGTGCTGGTCTATTACTTTCTTACCTACTGTGTTGATCCATTAGTTTCTTACCTACTGTGTTGATCCATTCCTTTCTTACCTACTGTGTTGATCCATTCCTTTCTTACCTACTGTGTTGGTCCATTACTTTCTTACCTACTGTGTTGATCCATTAGTTTCTTACCTACTGTGTTGATCCATTCCTTTCTTACCTACTGTGTTGATCCATTCCTTTCTTACCTACTGTGTTGGTCCATTACTTTCTTACCTACTGTGTTGATCCATTAGTTTCTTACCTACTTTTTTGATCCATTCCTTTCTTACCTACTGTGTTGATCCATTCCTTTCTTACCTACTGTGTTGATCCATTCCTTTCTTACCTACTGTGTTGATCCATTGCTTTCTTACCTACTGTGTCGATCCATTGCTTTCTTACCTACTGTGTTGATCCATTGCTTTCTTACTACTGTGTTGATCCATTGCTTTCTTACCTACTGTGTCGATCCATTGCTTTCTTACTACTGTGTTGATCCATTGCTTTCTTACTACTGTGTTGATCCATTGCTTTCTTACCTACTGTGTCGATCCATTGCTTTCTTACTACTGTGTTGATCCATTGCTTTCTTACTACTGTGTTGATCCATTGCTTTCTTACCTACTGTGTCGATCCATTGCTTTCTTACTACTGTATTGATCCATTGCTTTCTTACTACTGTGTTGATCCATTGCTTTCTTACCTACTGTGTTGATCCATTACTTTCTTACCTACTGTGGTGTGATTCTTGATAGCAAAATTCACCTCCATTTTATGATTAGAATATGTTTAATTAGGTCCTTGTAAGTTACTTCATGTCCTTCTTCAACTTCTGCAGATGCTCGTCGCTTGGCACAGACTCCTATGTTCCACAATGCCCCTCTACGGCATTCCAACACTTCACTCCAAAACAACCAGCCACGTGTGCAACCCACGGATCAACAGCAAAATATTGATAGCAGTTGGACTTACAGGAGCCTCCCCAGAACAATGCGGTATTAGATTCTCTTTAAATAAGGGCTTATCTGCCAATGGGGACCTGCTCTCAGAGTTAACAATACAGGAATTTATATCACCGTATAATGTGATCGCATACCATGCAGCCGATCTGCAGACTACAGGTATCAAAGATGATGAAACAGAAAATGACTTGGATTTTCAGTCATGCTTGCAGAGTTGAGGTAATGCAAGACACCATTCCTGAATGAAGACCTGCCTCCTGTTAGTTAGTTAGTAAATGAAGAGATGATGATTAGAACTATTCTCCATTGTGTTCTGCCTGTGAATATTCATGTCATATTTTTAAGAGGTTGTTGGAATTCAATATCATCGGTGACAGATTACTTTTTCTTTGTCAAGGTTACATGAAAGCTTGGCTTGTTAATATTCTTAACTTATTCTTCAACTTTCTCTACTTATTGATAAAATGAATGAAATCTGCTTTGTTACCAGAAGCAGGAATTGGCACCTTTTCCGGAAAGGAAACATGAAGCGTATCACGATCTTTGAAAAGGAGTTATTTGCAGACTGTCCAGATAAATAGTTTTTATAGGTTCCTTGTAAATTGTAGGGTGAAGAATACAAAGGTTAATATACCCTGGAAATTGAATATGTGAATGATGAAGGCTATGTATAATATTACAGCAGTGTTTGAAATGATTCATATGATAGCAGTAATTTTATGCAATTCTTGTAAGTTTAAAGGAATTCATTTATTGATTTTGATGGGGTCTGTAATAAAGCAGCAGCAAACAGAATATTAATATAGTTGGTAAATGGAATGGGCAGTCTGCAAGTAACTCCTTTTCAAAGTTCCTTGTAAAATGAAGGGCAGCTATTAACAAATCAGAAGTGTCACTTATAGGTAATGGTACAACTATTAACATTAACTCTTAAAGTCATGTAATAACCCCAATGGTTTGTGATGTTCAAGAGTATCCTTTCACAGATCGATATCATCATATTAAGATATGCTGGTTAATCCAATCTCTCGGAAGAAAGCTTTATTCATGCTTAAAAAATGTTCAAAACAGGAAGATGGTACTTCAAGTTATAGTTGCTAAGAATGCTTAGAGGAAGAATTCAAGTTGATGACAATATCTGGGGATCAGTAGCAACTACCACCTCGGAACTATGATGACCCATACTATCATCCACATTTCCAAGATTATATCACTGCTTTTCATAACCCCCCCCCAATGCAATCATTATTTTGGAATACAATATATAAGGGGAATGTAATTTTGTAGGATTTTGTTTTTAACAAATTTTGACATTAAAATTAATGAAAATTTCTGATGAGTAGCCGAATGGAGAAAGGTTTGATAATAGTTTGCATTAAAGCGACTGTTTGAGTTTAGATTTTTTTCAAACATGCAGCCAGTTTAGTGGCAGTGTTGGTTAGATTAGTATATGAACTCTGTCCACTCGTATTACAGAGAAATTTTGACTATTGCATTGTATGAATTTATTGACATGTGAACAAGTGACTGAAGTTTTTCATCAAATGATATGATGATGCCATGTATTAAAACACCATGCTATTATAACACACCACTAGGAATAAAACCAATTACACTATTTTTTGTATAAAGTTTTTCGTAATGTTTTCAAAATTGAAGTATTTTCTTCGGATTTAGTGAGCACAGGTAGAAAGCAGTACTACAGTACAGGCTGTATTCCAGATTATTCTCCATTCCAGCAATTCACTGTCATTGTAACGAGTTTAACAGTAACTTGATGGATTCATGCCTACACCATTAACATAGGGTGTTAATGAAGAGTATCTATATACAAATCTATTGTAATCTGACAATTGGAGGAGTCATTTGAACATATGTAGTCCCTGGCAAAGTGGTATAGCCAGTATGATTTACTGGAGGGTACATACCACAACACACACACACAAACACTACTCCATTCTTATGCTGGTTATTCTTTATATTGCAAGCCTTACAAACTGGGGGTATTTCGAACACTCTTTTGAAAAGTGGCATTACTGAATATTCATTCCCAGTGACCTTTTACATGAAATTTCATTAGTTAAATCATCATCTATAATTTTTCAGGACCAAAGCATGAGAACAAAATTGTAAAATTAGTTGTGTTCTGTGTATTCAATGCCTTAAAAACAGTAAACATTCTCCTCCCTACCCTTGACAGTGATCTTCTCTATACAGGGTAATCATTTTGAAGAAATGCTGGATAGTTCTGTGCTTTCAGATTCTAAGCTCAGTTCCTTCTTGCTGTTCCTGTTTACAATTTGTTTACCAAAATTTTGTAGTCTCAAAAATGCAAAATTCCACAGTTCTTTGCCCTTTTAATTATGACATGATAAAATTGTACCTCAGGATTCAAATGCAATTTGTTTATAGCCAAACAATCACAAAAAGCATTGTTGTGTCCCCATAGTTACACTTTATCCTTCATGTATCATATTACAAAGGGTTTTCACTTGTCGTCATGTTTGTTTTTCTGCATTTCATGAGACTATATTAGAAAACATTCCACTCTGTTGAAGTGGTCACTGTAAATATCAGTATCGCACAAACACTTGTAGCAGAGTAGCAGGCAGCTCCATATGTTCTATGTATGCTGATAGTCTTTAGTTAATACCTGTTTTTATTTCTTCCTTCCCTGCTTTGTGTTTAGTGTTTAGTTCAAATTTGCAACATATTGTGATAAGGTTTTAATGAATGAATTAATTTATCTGCATTAAAGGTCCCCCCCCCTACCTTTAACTGCATAAACTTAGATATTAGTTGGAAAAACTGATCCCAAAAAATAATGAAGTAATATGGGGAGGGGGATCCTGATTGCAACATTGCAGGTATTGTTTTTTATATCTTTTGATGGTATCATGTGGTGGTATCATTTGGTGGTGTTATGCTATGATGCAAATAACTTGACACTTTCCTGGCAGACTGATTTTTTGATTTGTGAAGTGTTTTTTCTGTCATTTCCATGTTTAAGGTCAATGTGATCATTTTCTTAATATCCTTCTTCCATTATCAGTGATGCATTCCTCTCCGGTGGTCAGTGTTAGGCATACTTTGATTTTGTATTATCCATTGTGCCTTGAAGAAATATTAATAATTTGCCAATCATTTAAGTAAAAATTGTAGGCAAAGATTTGCTATGGCACCTTGCTGGTATGAGGTAGCACAATTGTAGTCAATGTTGTAATAAATCATGAAATTAAGTGTTATAACCTGGTATTAATAGAGGTGTATAGTAGCCTCCGTGGGATATAAGCATTGTAATTGCAGAATTTGTTATGCGTGAGGGATTACAAGATATTAATGTAAGATATTAATGTAAGATATTAATGTAAGATAGATGTTAGTGACTCATTGCCATACCTACAGTAAAGGCTATTGTTTGTATTCTTTTTTGTGTATTCATTTATTCATAACTAGTATTTATACTTTGAATATTGGTGATTTGTTTAGTAATCATTTGTGTACATGGTCTGATCATTATAGCCTTTACCAGATGGTGATATTTTTTTTATAAAACTATTTTATAGAAAGGATACTGTAGTGATTAGCATGGTTCCTAGCCATAGATGTATTATTATTGTACAGGATTAATGGGTAGTACAAACATTGCAGAACAGTACACTTGGGAGAACAGTGTACTTGTTTGTTCTCAATTATTGTAGAGCATTATTTGCTGCAGTTGGTTGTATACCTGCATTTGTTTGCACTCTTGAATGATCTTATAACGGACAATACTTTCCATAAAGCAGTAGTGATTTATACATGGATACTAGAGCATGAGAAGCATTCATAATTCTTTCATCTGTGGTAAATGAATCTGGATAATATTGTTGGTGATTATGTAATGTAGTTATGCAAAACTTGCTGCATTGATGATGCCCTGCATATGTTGCAACATTGCTGCCTGATATTCAGTAAATTGTTCACATAGTATTAACATGAAACATGAAAAGCGTTGAGGCTGTAATAAAGAGTATCTTTAATAACGAGCATTTAGGTGTAAAATCGTCTCTTGATAATGCATTGTAAGCATGCACAAGTAGCATAATTCTTATGCAGATTGAAGCACAGGAAAAACAGGATGTTGTCTGTAATAAAACCATTTTGGGATAAAGCTGTTGATGGTAATGTGCTATTCGCACACAAAAGTGGTAACAATTTATTTGTGCTCATTACTACAAGTAAAGCATTGCAGTACAAAGCTGTGCTATGTAAAACTGTATGTGGTTGACTTTGTGTAGTTAGTTGTCCAAAGTAAGATTGGTTTGAAATAAAGGCTGACCAAGGTTGATATCTTTATTACTGTAGTAGTTTTTATAAATCTTCAATCATTTGAAAAATACCCTTGATCTGCATACTATCAGAGAGTGGCATATTACATGCAATAGCATTTATGTCAATGCTGAAGCTAGCTTATTATCAGTAACAAATCTCATTTTGCACAATCTGGCCACAATGGGTTTACTTAAAGATCGGAGTAGAATACTGTCAAATGATGTAAGTATCGCTGCAAACCGTGCTGTTTTGTTAATCACAGATGTAAAATGGTGAGTGGAAATACCATCCATTGGCTTTCTTGCATCCTCAAATACAATAGGTCACTAAAGTTGCTCATCACTAATGTAGGCTGCGATGAAACCTAATTTTAGTGTAGTTGAACCAAACCAAGATTATATGGTATTTTTAGGTGTGTTCTTGGCAGGCTGTTTTGAATATTCATTTCCTGGTTTTGTATCAAGAGTTAGGTAATTGATGCAGTGATCGTTTTATTACTGTTCTGGATTCATGACAGGCAATTTTTGTATTAATTGTTAAAGGTACATTTCATTATTTTTTAATATTTACTGCAACTTATATTGTAAAGTATTGCAAAATAAAAGGATGAATAAAAACAAACCTTGTTCATTACATGTTCCTTCATCTGGTCAGCAGTGCATTTTTTAAAGAACAGTGAAGCATTAGAAATATAGGAGATATTCAGACAAACACTATGAAGAACAATCCAGGGAAGCAATTAGAGCATAAGCATGAAATAGAACACTTAAGGGAATCATTAGAAAGAATGAAGTGATAATAAGGGAATCTAATTAGATTGAACAAGGTGATATTCAGGGAAGCATTGTATAGAACAAGGAGACATTCAGAGAAGCATTAGAAATGAGGTAACATTCTGGGAGGCATCAGAATGAACAAAGTGATATTAAAGGAATCATTAGATAGTACAAGGTGATGTTAATGGAAGTATTACATAGAACAAGGTGACATTCAGGGATGTGTTAGAAAGAACAAGGATTCGGGGAATCATTATGAAAGAATAAGGAATCAGGGAAGTATTAAAGACAAGGTGATATATGCAGGGAAGTATTAAAGTATAGTAGTATTAGAAAGGTGTTTTTATTATTACCAGCATTTTCAAGTGAAGTACTAAAAAGTTTCTTGTGCATGAATGTGAGATTGAGAGAGAACAAACAATTGTTTATATATCTTTATGATACATTTTCTTTATTTCCAATGTAAAATGCTCCCTTCATGCTAGCTGTGCAGCTTGCAGGATAGGATAAAACCTGCCTCTATAAGCAACTGAAACAGAAGTATATACACTTAATTTGTAAGTAGAACATGCTTGTTGTGGTGTAATCAAGCTAGTAAGTTATAAGACTAAGTACTAGAAATTGAGTTCCACTTTCACTGGGCATAAAGTCACATGCATATGGGCAAGAGTCACATGCTGATTTGGACCCAATTCTAACTCGTTTCTGTCATCAGTCCTATTCATCTACGCAGGAGTGGTAAGATGTCATTGTGATTATAATTATTCTCTCTTCCATTCAATAGAAGATCAAGTCTAATCATAAAGGCTGAAATACATTTCATTGAAAGCAAAATGTCTCCGACTTCCAACATGAAGCGACATGAACCGACCGACACTCAAACCTCAACCCCCCCCCCCACTCAACTTGCAAAGTTCAACCCATGAAACATCAATAAATTATTATTGATACCAAGGAGTACCTTTTCATCTTCAAGTAATCCTACTATATAATTACTTACTGGGTATTTTAACATTGTTCAGGTGGATTAGATTTGTAAAATTTGAAACATTGAAAAAGAAACATGAAAAAAGGAAATAGTGAGGATTACATTCACAATTAGATACATCCTAATATAAACAATAGAACATGGACTTAAAGTAAATTATATTCCAGGTTTCATTCTATTAAGACAAGACCGTACAGAAATCAACAAAATTATTTTTCTCCTTAAAGCGAGTTATTTGTATGGCTGTGTATACCTTCATAAACATTCACAAGTTAAAAAGCATAATTCTTCAAAAAGTGTACTACTGTAAATTACAGTTTAACATGGGAAGGGGTATATCATGAACTGCTGGTCAGATATAAGCATGACCAGTAATGGTCACCATTAAATGTCCATCAGCTCATTTCTCTTCTTAAATGATCCTGAATAGAGACATTCATTGGAAACTTGCAACAAAAGTCAAGACTTGCAGAAGAATACAGACTTGTGTATTTTGTTACACATAATGTGTTACATTTCACTGCCAATTCAACACATACTTGTGTGCTATGTCTTGGGCCTGGTGTTAAAGGCGCACTTGCATTTATAAATTTGAGCCATAGTGCAGTCTCCTTTATAAAAGAGATTTTAGAGGCAAATTCTAGAGGCACTTTAACCATTTGTAAAGAGTATACTCTATACTCATCTCCAAAATTCAAAGAGCCTATTGGATTATAATTCAAGCATAAGGAGTACTGTATTTTTTAAATGGCTGGACACCGCACTGGCATTCTTTGTCACTTAAAACCACCACTTGGTTTTCTACAACAGACTTAACGTTTGAATACAATAAAATAAGAAGCAGGTCCTCCTTACATCTAACAACCTCCCCACCATCAACCACACATCTGAATGATCACCCCACTCCCATAATTAAAAGGATCGACCCGCTAGAATATGTACAGAGTGGCGCTGCAGACTTCTTCACTGATTACTCTTATTATTCTATGCTTAAAACTATTTACCCATCAGAGCTTTGAACCAAGTGTTCAAAATCAGACTCATTTAACCAGAGAGAAACTACACTACAGTTTACTCTTATTATTTTTCAACCTGTTTTAATCTGTATTTTACAATTTTAAGACCATTTCATTGTAATTTCAAGTGAACACAAGGTGTCAACTAAGACTATTGAATCCTTACATATGCCACATTGAACACAAAGTGTCAACTAAGACTATCAATAGTCTGATACTGATTTCTCATACATAGGTTCACAGAACATACAAGAAACAAACACAGTTACACTTCTCAAAGAAACTGGGACAACAAAAACTCTTCAAACCCAGACTACGTTTTATGTCATTGCTGTTTGAAGTATGGCAGGAATACTTCTTGTATACTGCGCAGCTTCCACATTATCCTATAGACTGTTGCAATACAAGCATTATAAGCATTCCTTCACAGGCAAAGAGATTTCTAGACACAACATGGGTATCACAGACAAAGAGATCTCTAGACACAACATGGGTATTACAGACAAAGAGATCTCTAGACACAACATTGTTATCACAGACAAAGAGACCTCTAGACACAACATCGTTATCACACAGTGAGATCTCTAAGACACAACATGGGTATCACAGACAGTGAGATCTCTAAGACACAACATGGGTATCACAGACACAACATGGGTATCACAGACAAAGAGACACAACATGGTTATCACATACAAAGAGACCTCTAGACACAACATGGTTATCACAGACAGTGAGATCACTAAGACACAAAATGGGTATCACAGAGTAAAGAGATCTATAAATTCAACATGGTTATCACAAAGAGATCTCTAGATACAACATGGTTATCAGACAAAGAAATATCGAGATGCAACATGGGTATCACAGACAGAAGAGATCTCTAGATACAACATGGTTATCACAGACAGAGAGACCTCTAGATATAACATGGGCACCACAGATAATGAGATCTCTAAATACAACATGGTTATCACAGACAAAGAGATCTCTAGATACAACATTGTTATCACAGACAAAGAAATTGAGACACAACATGGGTATCACACACAGAGAGATCTCTAGATACAACATGGTTATCACAGACAAAGAGACCTCTCGATACAACATGGAATATCACAGATAAAGAGATCTCTAGATACAACATTGTTATCACAGACAAAGAGATATCGAGACACAACATGGGTATCACAGACAGCGAGATCTCTAAGACACAACATGGGTATCACAGATAAAGAGATCTCTAGATACAACATCATTATCACAGACAAAGAGATCTCTAGATATAACATTGTTATCACAGACAAAGAGATATTGAGACACAACATTGGTATCACAGACAGTCAGATCTCTAAGACACAACATGGATATCACAGATAAAGAGATCTCTAAATACAACATCATTATCACAAACAAAGAGATCTCTAGATATAATATTGTTATCAATAAAGAGATATCGAGACACAACATGGGTATCACAGACAGTGAGATCTCTAAGACACAACATGGGTATCACAGATAAAGAGATCTCTAAATACAACATCATTATCACAGATAAAGAGATCTCTAAATACAACATGACAATACAACAGACAAAGATATCTCTATATATAACATTGTTATCACAGACAAAGAGATATCAAGACATGTGGTTATCATGAATGGTTCAAATTCTTACTTCAACGTTGTTATACAGTTATATAGACATACATAACTTTCTCATTGTTCTGCAATGCTTACTAAAACCAGAATTCCTAACTGCATTGAGGTTCCAATGCCCAATATTTCTAAGTGGATGGATACTTGATGAAATTAGTGCTCCGTGGATTGTAATAGTGTCCAGAAAGACACATAGCCTTGGTTAAACTTCAAATACAATTAAACCAGGAAATATGTACAACTACCCACTCATTAAAATGCTAGCTGCACCATATAGCACACCCCTTTTCCTTTTAAGAAAATCTTTTATGAAGAAACTGCTTCAAATTTAAGTATATTACTACAGTGCATGTAAAGTCTAGTCTGGTTACGCTCCCATATATCCATGGTCTACTCCAATGAATGGCAAAGCTACCAACTTTCCCAGTTACTGCAAGAAGAGAAGATCCACACTCCAAAATACCAGGGGTAAAGTAGGAAAATTGCATTATTTTTCTCAAATTGAAGTAACCATAGTACTCTTTTGAATTGGTTTTTAGAATATTAACAATAAATTAAGTCACCTCTATCCCACTCTATCCCCATCTGTACAGCTCCGTTGTTCCTTCTACAATAGTCACACCCTTTCCTTATTAGTCAGATACATGGTCCAAAATCAATAGTACACTACAATGATATATAATTTACAGAGTAACCATAATGCAGAACTGCATTGTGGATCCATTTACTACCAGTTATTTCATAATGCATATTTATATGCATGGCAGGATGATCTTCACAATCACCCCCACACAGCTCCTTAAAGAAAAAGACATGTGGTTATTTCTGAACAAATCTTTTCCAAATACTGAAATGATCTAGTCTGTCTATGCTACCATAACATTGTCTATTCCAATGTTTGTCATATATACCACCACACACATTGCCAAGGGAAGATCCAGTAGGAATTTTGTATTATTCTTCTCAAATGTAAGAAACCTATAATTCTTGAGAGAGTCTTCAGAATATAAACATTATAAAAGTGAGTCACCTGCACAGCCGGCTCCCACCTTCCAACCTATACTTGTACTTTCTCATAATCTAGTTACTTGTAACAATACACAGCAACTAATTATTCTTCATGCAATTCTCTATTTCAAACTCAGTACAAGCTCTCTAATTATGAGTAATAAAAGACAAGTATCTAATTGGCCAGTTAGGCTGGAATCTCTTAACAGGTACATGAATGATCAGTCTGGCTTCACGATGTGGGTTATCCACTCGATGCAATCCATTCTGCTTATTACACAATTGTCATAAAAGGGAAGTTCAATATTTTGGTCATTATACCAAATTTACAAGTTATCTAAAATTGGGTACTCAGATATACAGCAAAGAAGCCATCAAAGAAACCAGACACGAAATATTGCAAACATTGGATACGACAAGAAATTTGCCTCACTTGGACTTCATTAAGAAATGGGAGAAGGTATTTCAAGGAAATGAAAGGCCAGAAATGAAGTGGAGGAAAATGTTACAATTGTTGTTCAATAGTTTAATGTGTGTCCCATAACGAATGAAAAGTAATGGAAACATTTGCATGACTTTTGCCTATCACCATGTTCATGGCAAATTGAAGGAATCAGACCCATAATTATGGAGCTCTTCACAATATAATAATTTTACCTTAAGCCCCACCCACTCATTAATAGCAACACCTAGCTATACCACAAACAATAGAGATAATCTACACCAAATTTGATAGCAATTAAATCAGCCATACTTGATTACAAGCATCATATACCCACACATATGTACCATTAAGTGGCATGGGGAACTCACACTTGTACAAACAATTAATCCACTAAATGAACCAGACCCAAAATAAATTAAGTTTGGATAAGTTTTATCTCTCCTACAACACAATGAACGGAGGTAATATTCGCTGTCTTCTGAAATCAATCAGTATTCTTAGGTTCAGTAGTTGCACAATCATAAAAGATGTTTCAAAAATGATAGCAGGTTAAGTGAGTATGTTTGTAATCATAGGGTAAAATTAAGAATTTAAGTAATATTGGAAACACACATACACAACAAATTAATCCACTATATAAACCAGATACCAATCTTTGAAAAATGTTATAACTTTATAACAAACTTACCTCTCACTACTTCACAACCTCTTTCAGATACTTAGACCCAAGAAAGAAACTTTGTGGCAAGACTTGGGAAGAAATATGTGGAATGTAACCACACTGTGAAATTGGCCAGAAGGTAGGTTTTGGTAAGTTCTACATTTGCTGTTCAATAGTTTAAATATGAACTCAAATGTTTACATGCCACAGATATGAGCCTTTTGCCTATCATCAATTTGTCCCAAGTATGAAGTTCAAGGTACTGTATTTCTCCTGCAAAGATATCAACCATCTTCTCAATATGGAGGAACAACATCCCATCTGAATTGCCCTACTTGAGATGTTACAAGCTAATTCTGCTAATTTATTCTTGGCTCCTCCTCTCATGAATAATAATGAATCAAGTAAAATTACATGGCCTAGGCATGTCAGTCAACACCTCCATACCTAGTATAATGAAAATTGTACCTATGGTTGGGGTGATGTTGACAATTTAGGAATTTTATCTCCACACTTAATTAAAACCCTTTAAAGCACGGGTATTATCTGTTTGTGTTACATACCAGCAGCATGGAATTCAGCTGGTGCTACATACTGCACTCTCTAAGATAGATATGAGACATTACTGGTCTCTATTTCAGATACTATCAACAGTATTCATGCTAAACATTGACTCATTATTTATAATTATCCCAATCTTCATTTACAGGATCCTCCCTGCCCCAATTTTCTTTTACATCTTCTGCACGCACTTCCACACACTTAATTAATGTAAGTATTAATTGGAAATTCCTTACAATTTATACGTTTGTAATGATGAGTCATTCGATTCAAGAGAACTTTGTTGTATTACATCACCCATTATGCGCTGAAAGATAACATAGCTCCACAGAATCCATGTAACATCACAACATGAATCATTCAACGTGAGTCTTGACAGGAGCTGGAATACATTTCCACAGTTAGTTAAGATCCAATTGTGAATAGAGCTTCAAACTGGAAACTTGCCTCTCTGGTTAATGAGTAATGAACCAATATCAGGTGGAAGGGCCGGCTTGGTTTGCATTATGTGAAGCTCCCATTTTGTTAAGTGCTAAACGTTCAATGTCATCCCAGCTAAGGCTGCTTACACTTGATGAAAACTCCTGAAAAAGGAGAAATAACAACGTCATTCATCATCATAGCAGCAACACTTGGAGAGTAAGCAACAGTAATGTTATATATAAACTGACCACCAACATCTTACTCGTACTTGCCATAGCTACCCCTCACAAATGAATGGAACAGTAAGCTACCATCTAATATAACCTACTGTAGCATGTAGCAATCTACCATGGAGCTACAACTTCTAATTGGGGACTGACAGGCCAAGAAACTAAATGTGTGGCCAAGCAATGTGCCTCATGATCTGACATATCGTTAAGCAACGTCATTTCGTTTAACCAAAGACGAAATGACGTTACACGAGAGAGGTTCCCAATTGAAGTCAAAACCTCACAAATCAAGAAGGAACTGCTTCCACTTTCCATTCAGGAGAGAGCTGCTCCCACTTTCCATTCAGGAGGGAGCTGCTCCCACTTGCCATTCAGGAGGGAGCTGCTCCCACTTGCCATTCAGGAGGGAGCTGCTCCCACTTGCCATGCTGGAGGGAGCTGCTCCAACTTGCCATTCAAGAGGGAGCTGCTCCCAATTGCCATTCAAGAGGGAGCTGCTCCCAATTGCCATTCAGGAGAGCACTGCTCACACTTGCCATTCAGGAGAGCACTGCTCCCACTTGCCATGCTGGAGGGAGCTGCTCCCATTTGCCATTCAGGAGGGAGCTGCTCCCACTTGCCATTCAGGAGGTAGCTGCTCCCACTTGCCATTCAGGAGGGAGCTACTCCCACTTGGCATTCAGGAGAGCACTGCTCCCACTTGCCATTCAGGAGAGCACTGCTCCCACTTGCCATGCTGGAGGGAGCTGCTCCCACTTGCCATTCAGGAGGGAGCTGCTCCAACTTGCCATTCAGGAGGGAGCTGCTCCAACTTGCCATTCAGGAGGGAGCTGCTCCCATTT
Organism: Orphnurgus asper; assembly: GCA_027574785.1. Classification (NCBI taxonomy): domain Eukaryota; kingdom Metazoa; phylum Echinodermata; class Holothuroidea; order Elasipodida; family Deimatidae; genus Orphnurgus; species Orphnurgus asper. The sequence continues at coordinate 6,661 of JAODAG010315056.1, read as the reverse complement.
GCCATTCAAGAGGGAGCTGCTCCCACTTGGCATGAAGGAGGGAGCTGCTTCCACTTGGCATGAAGGAGGGAGCTGTTGCCTGCCACTCATCATTCAGGAGTGAACTGTACCCACTTGCCATTCAGTAGGGAGCTGCTCCCACCAATTCAGGAGGAGAACTTACCTTCTTAAAATGCTCTAAAACTATTTCGGCCTCTCCAGGCTCAAAGTGCCTGTGAAGAAGTTCTTGTAATTTATCCCAAAGGGCAGTGCTCCTGCCAAGGCAGGCTGGGCTAAGTGAATCTGCATCAAATTCTGGTCTTCTGACAACCAAGTGGATTTTTGTTCCTGGTCCAATGTTGTAGTCACATAGGCACTGCCCATCTGTCATGAGAACATATCAACTTATAAAATCATGAAAATTATTCAAATCAGGAGACTAGCAGTTTCTGGCCACGACCTACGGTATGACGTGAACAAGGAAAGTCCTGTTCTAGTACAGAGGATAAGCATATATTGACACATTGTTTTTTCTGAGTTAAATGACAAGTAACTACATATCTGGGCTTCAACTGCCACGAATAAGTATTAACTGCTACAAATAATAAACTGCCATGAATAATTATTAACTGCTAAAATAATGAACTGCCATGAATAATTATTAACTGCTACAAATAATAAACGGCCAAGAATAATTATTAACTGCTACAAAATAATAAACTGCCACAAATAATTTTTAACTGCTACAAATAATAAACTGCCATGAATAATTATTAACTGCTACAAATAATAAACTGCCATGAATAATTATTAACTGCTACAATTAATAAACTGCCACAAATATTGCTAACAAATAATAATCTGCCACAAATAGTTATTAACTGCTACAAATAATAAACTGCCATAAATAATTACTAACTGCTACAAATAATAAACTGCCATAAATAAGTATTAACTGCTACAAATAATAAACTGCCACAAATAATTATAATATAACTGCTAAAATAATAAACTGACACAAATAATTATTAACTGTTAATAAACTGCAATATACTGCATATTATTGAACTTTTTATACAATTGAACATTGAACAATGGCACATACCTGCTAATGTTTTACCCTTGAAGACTAGCCTCTGTAGATGAACTGGGACATCAAGCTCCCTGGCCACCATTCTTTTGACTGATATGACAGGTTCTGATGCAGTAACCTAGGGAAATTAAGGAACCACAGTTGAATAACAAAATAATATCAAATATATTTATACAAAGTAAGTCCAGAAGGCTTGGGCAGCAGTAAAGTAAGGCCAGTAGGCTTAGGCACCATTCTCAAAGGCCAGTAGGCCTGGGCAGCAGCAAAGTAAGGCCAGTATCCTTTGGGAGAAAGGTCAGTAGGCTTGGGCAGCAAAAACAATTACGGGCAGCAGTAACTTAAGGTCAGTAGAGTAGTGTATTAGTACAGTAAGGCCAGTAAATTAAAAGTCAATTGGTTGGGCAGCAATAAATTAAGGCCAGTAGGTTTTGCAGCAGTATCAAAGGCATGTAGGCTTGGGCAACAGTATATACATCAGAATGGCCAGTAGGCTTGGGTAGCAGTAAAGTAAGGCCAGTAGGCTTGGGTAGCAGTAAGTAAGGCCTGTAGGCTTGGGCAACAGTAAAGTGAGGCCAGCAGGCTTGGGAAGCAATAAAGTAGTGAATTAAGTAATGAGGTGAATTATCTTCTCCCCAAGGAGTAACCATCATTGTCTGTTCGCCCTTGTCGATAAGCACTTCCGAAAAACTGCTGCTAAGAGAATGAACATTGTACCATCTAATTGATGGTAACCAACTCCAAGATTCTGGCCATCAGATTTGCAATGTGCTCTGGTAAGCCTGCAAGAGAATTTCTGATAGTTCCCCCCTCCCGAGAAAGATGTAGATCATGCACACTCAGGTGCAGATTGCAGCACTTGTCTTGAGAGACTAGACTGGGAAGAATCATGGTGTAGAATCAGGCATATATGATTCATGGAATGAAAAGGGCTTACGTTTCAACATGCGGTAGTGCAAGTGGCTTCTATGTAATGCCATGGTGTTAGTAACTAAGTCTATACCTTGTACTTTTGGGCAAGGGATTATAACAACTACCTGGTTAGGCGAGTAATGTAAAACATCCTATACAGTTGGTACAATAAATACAAAAGTTGCACAAGCCAATGTTGGAAGAACAACAGCAATACTGTAAATGAATTAACTGTGGTCCAACATGTCACAATAACAAGTCTATAGCTCTAAAGTAGTTTAAAAGCACATAAATAGTCAAGACTAACCGAGTAATGAAAAACTAAGTAAACAAGAAAATGAAATAACGGTAGGACTGAATACCTCACTCAGCAGAACTTAAGGGAAAAACCTACCAACATGGATGAGGACATCAAGACCCTACTTTTCTGGTACTCGGGACATCAAGACCCTACTTGAGTGTCTGCTTCTTAGCCCAAAGATCACCAGTTCGATCCCCAGGCATGACTTATTTAGCACAGCTGCATTGCAGCAGTGATCAGTGCAGTCTTAAATGGTGTTTAGTGATTTGGTTCGATTTCATGGTCGCAATATCTTAGCTCAGAACTGCTGCAGTGCAGTGGTGATGAACAGGTTGCTCTCACTTCCCTCGGTCTTTGAGAAAGTGGTCAAAGATCTAGGTACACTGACGTCCATCGGATGGGAACGTTAAATTGACACATCACAACTAACTAAATAAAAGTAGTAATATTAACATGCTACTAAAAGATTATAAAAAAGTTAAAAGTAGAAAAGTAGAAAAGTAAAGTCTGATAATCCAATGAGGGAATTTCCTGTGATATACATGTCCATTGCTTTGAGCTCCCCAAATGTCAAACAGGATGTTACGTCATACTGTAGATGTAGGACAGAGGCTATAGGTAAAAGATAACTGAGTATACGTCTTGTTATGAATATACGTACATTACAGTACAGATGTTTTTTACATTTGGGTGCAAATATTCTGTCAGTTTTCCCTCTACTGTATCTAATGAAGGCCTGGTGCAGCATTCATATGTCAACAAATAAAAACAAAGTACTGATCCCCATTGATTGGACATTTGAATCACAGATGACAAACGGTTGTACACATTCCCCAAGTATGCAATATCTCTGAAGGTCCAATCATGAATAATGCTGTGTTAAATGGTGTCCAAAAGGTGTCCAAAGTTAAGCTTGTAGTTAATGAAATGATACGATAGAAACATTGACGTTATTAAATACCTTCGAGAAATGGGCCAAACTCATCTATTAGAATGAATTTTGTGGTTACGGATGTCTCCTGTGTGAAACGTATACTTCCATTTTGAATTGTCACTTGTTTGTTCAAGGCATACTATTTCTTCCTGTGACCTCTTCTTCGACGGTTGACCTCTTTTTGCGTGCCTTGCGCCAAGTTTATATTTTCTGACGCTATCCTACGTGATGGATTCCTACTTATTTAGGGGGTAACAATTCTGTTACAACACAGGGGTTTAACTCACGAGTCAAAAACTTGTTCAAAAGACCTAGGTCACAAGATGAAAACTAGTTTCAAACAACAGAATCAACACAAGTCCCAGGATAGGTTATTCCAAAATTACCTGGTTTTGATATTTACAAGAAAATACATTTATTTGTCTCTCCTCAATTATTGCACTCATGATAACCCTGATAGTGATAATTGCTCCCATCTTGCTGTAGAGAATCATGGTATCACTCTTGATTTGACAGCAGATTTAAGTCACAATTTAAGTCAGTTTGGCAATGGTGTCGTACCGAGTGTTGCATCACGATTTGTCACCAAATATTCTACCAGCAAATGAAACCTCTCCTCAGTATAGTTTTATTGCACAGTTGTGTCATATTGGTATACTATCACTGGAATGTTTAACGAGTATACTGTACAGTATGAACATTTGTGACAGTGATTTGTCCCAGATAATGGGGAAATTCGTTGCATGTCGGAAATAAGGGCTGAGTTTGGAAGTTTGTTTATTTATCAGTTGCTTATTTTCCGTCAATAGTTTACTCAATAGCCACAATGAACTCTGAAAGAGGTGTCTATTCTTAAAATGATGCAAATCTCATGTGAAAAGACTTCCACAAACAGTTGGAAGAAGTTTACCCCAAAATTAATATTTGATACAAGATGAAACAAATTACTTGTGTAATGACGATGAGAATTGTTTGTCATAATGACAGAGCATACCATGGTCCATGGAATAAGCTTAACCATGACGAAGGGAGCTTGTAATAAATAGGTCATGCGAATGAAAACTCACAACAACAAAAAAGATGCAGTTTGAAATTAATCCTGAAGTTTGGAAACACTAATATTAAGCATTGCTGATGAAATTTCAAGATTACACAATAAAAGCAAGTTTTGAACTTGTGTTTCACTAATTACGACCAACGAAGTAAACAGCAAACAAATCAATCACTGTTGTTGAGATTTCAAGTAGTGTTCGCACATGCACCATCTGTGACCAGTTTTACGTCACAGCTTGTCATTCACAACACATGAGTTAGGACTATCACGTCTTCAAAACATGTACATTAAATTGTGGGGAAGGAGGTGTACATTGTAGGTATTTTGTAATATAAGTTATAGAAAAAGAAAAAGGAAATATCGTGCCTACTTCCCCATACCACAAATAGAAAGTCATTACCTATTGCTTGGATGTGGGCGGAGTCTTCCTAAATGAAAACCAAATGCCTTGTGACGACAAAATTTCAACGGTCAGATCTGCTCTCCCAACTACTGGTCAGTGGCTTAAGCTCAAAACAGAGTAGAAACTACTGTATGTAAGTTACAAGGATCATTTTACTTTTTACATATCATTATCACATATTACTATAGAAAGCATTTTGTTCAGAAACAGCTAGAAACACACCGATTGTGACCAGTCATAATGACAGAAATACCACAAGTGGCTTATTTTTTTATATAAACGGAAGCTGTCGTCAAAAACATCCCATTCATGGGAATAAACATTCCATGAATAAAGAAAATTTTGAATGAAAACAAGCTTTCTTCAAATTCAAGCATGAAACATTGCTAATCTCAGTCCATGGCCAGTTTTATATACATATTTTATCATGTGGAAAAATGTTATAATCGAATTTGTTTGTGATACCATGAAACTTGTAAGTCCTTTGGCTCAGTTCAACTCAATCAGGTTGTAGTGTAACATACAATTGCACTGCAATATCACTAAATTATCATGCTCTAATCCCAGGATACATCGTAAATTGTAGCAAATTGTAATGAGAATGGTGGAGTGGACATACATACTGTATATATACATACAATACACACAAACTTACAATACTAAGTTAAGTGTACTACAAGTACAGCTTTGCTAGGCCTAACCATGATAGACAATAGGCCTACACTACTGTCTGCAGTACTGTTTAACGTACGGTAGTTAGAATTTTAGTTAGACCATGCTGTGTCAAGTGTGTGTATAGCATAGGCTGTTTCCCTGCGTTGATCACTCACCTCTATGCGACATTCTTTTGAAGGTGTTTGTAGGATTTTCACAGTTAATATCATGTTGGAAGGAACAATCAAGTACGGTAGTCTTTCCTTCTCAACGAAATGAATATGAATTCGCTTTCAACTGAACGTAGACGGTATTTCATTTGGTTTTTAAGCGAGTTGAGAAGCCAACTCGTACTGTCGGTTTCTTACAAGAATATTCCTTGGCTTTACTTTTCATCAGTTAGGTAGAGGTAGTACAGAGGTATTGGAAACTGAATCATGATATCTGCCCTTCCGCACTATTGATAACGCATAGGCTACGTGTATATATTAATAATATTGAAGTCCCCAATCAAACTCGTTTACCTTACCCTTCCCTCACAGGAATTAATTGCCAGTGGCGTAGCCCGACTTTTTTACTGGTGGATGGGAAGGGGTGGGAGAAAATCACGTGACATTCCGGTGTTTTTCTTGATACAATGATCAGGGAGCAATGATATTGTGCATATTTGGGCGAACACCTGACTTGGACCTAATGCAAAGTTCAACAGGGATATTACGGACGTTTGTATGGGATATTTGCCAGGAAGGGACGCCTCTGGGACACCTGCACGATAGGATTCGATCTCAAACTGAGGGAAGTTTCTACGACGACAGCATCCATTTAGTAGTAGGAGGGAATCTCAGTTCCACCTCTACTTTCACCCACTACACGCCCACCCCGGCATGTCCCGTCACCCACCGGCACTCTACTAACATCGAAAATTCTCCCCAAAAGTTTCCAGGAAAAAAAATCGGAAAAATCAATAATTTCTGAGAAAATAGTTTTGGGTAAATAAATAAGTAGATTTGGACTAGCCGACAAGAATGCCTTTCTCGGTTATGGTTCTCTTTGAGTTGAACTACACAACGTACTGAAACCCGCATTATCCCGGCCGGCCTGCACTGCCATTTCCCTCTGGCCACCATGGTGCAGACTTTCCTTGCCATCACAACTGATACTGTTCATGGCTAAGCCTGATGTCAAGGATGAACCATATCTATTTATTAGGTTAGTTATGTATATATATAATTATATATATATAGGCCTATATATATGTGTGTGTGTATATATATATATATATATATATATATATACGGTATGAGGGGAGGGTGGGTGGATGGGTGTGGGAGAGG
>JAODAG010315034.1:0-12192 GCA_027574785.1 Orphnurgus asper | reverse complement strand
GTGTTTGTGACGTCATGCGTTATATAATTCTTTTCCCCCGGACGCGTTCACAACGTTTCGCAACGTGTCAGCATTTTTGGGGCTTCGCTTCGTCCGCTTCACCTAGGGACAATTTGTTTTTAAAGCGAGAATATCCCTAGAAGAGCACATTCATAGTAACTATTGACAATTTGAGCATAAAAAGACAGTTGCAAGTGTCTGCAGAAAAATTGCCATAGTGGGGGAGTGGTGGGAAAGTTTTTTTTGTTTTTAAGTTTAGCTGCCTACTACAAATGACATTCTGAATCATTTCCACAGTAAAATTCTGTGTTTATTACTTAATTTAATTTTCCAGGTGTCTGCCCCCTTCCCCCATCTGTGGGTGACCACGGTTTGCTCATTAATCAAACAATCAATGTCTTTATCTCTCTCTCTCTCTCTGTTTTCCTCAGATTGGCCACGGTGACACGTAACCGCTTTAGACGGCGCCGTTTCGTCGTTACATTTCTAGGCAAGGACACCAGGGCATCACAGATCCACATCAATAGACTGACCAAGCTTCCAACCACTGGCACAATGCAATCTGACCATCCTTTGAACTTCACTGATGCTAATTAGCCTATCATTGACAATTAGCCATTGTGCATAATTGGCGCATCAGCTCCCTAAAGCTGCAAAGATCGAGAGACTGTAGATCCACCGAATAAAAGTACTGTACTTAATTAGGATAGCCTGACCCCATCAAGGCATCCATTGACCACAATCGTATACCTAGCTCGATCAGCACGACACACGACAAACTGTTTGCGTATTTCACGGGTCGGTGCTTCCATTTAACGGGACAAAAGAGCTGTACCGGCATAACACCACGGCCAGAAATGGCAATGCTCCCCCAACTGGTCCCATGCTAGTCCGACTTGGAAATGGGGGTTTCCACTTCGGACCAGCGGAAAAGCATTTTCCACGAAAAAAACATTCAAGCGGCGCGTATCCCAATCAAGGGCTACATATACTAGCAAACTTCAGTGTCTTCTAACCGGGTCCGGGGGGGGGGCAACTCGCGAAGACGCAGTGTTGCTATTGTCCCTGGGCCTCTGCAGTCGACCTTTGTCGGACCGTAAACCGTGTTACCTCCGCATAGAGGGCTTGATGTAGTCTCGGAACATGTCTTCGTAGAAGTCCCCACTGGCCAGATTCAGGGCGGCCAGTCTGGCCTTCTCCCCTGTGTCTGCGGTGTACTTTCTCGAAAAGAAGAAGTTGAGGGCCATCAAGTGAAGGTTTTTGGAATCCGGCGCGACGATGGTGCCGGGACCCTGACGATGGCAAGGAGAGAAATTCATGGAAAAGGGACCCACGACAAACTCTATTTCACGAGGTGTAACTAGTCGTTCACAATAACTATTGCTACTCAAAATTGGTTGGGACACTTATGCATTGTGATGCTAATTAGCACTCCTTTCATCATCCATGGGGTGTCCTACATAAGCCCAAACTCCTAGCACTATATTGTAAAAATCCATCGTAAGAACTCACTAACCCTAACCTTAGCAATACAACTTCAACAATAGAATTCTTCCAAGAACTTTTTTAAATTGACTCCCCTAGGACTTGGATTTGGATGCCTTTGATCTTAAAGTCCTCAGTCCAAGTGCTATGCATACGCATATAAGTGTACATCGCAAACAGATCCAGGGCTCTTTTGCAAAATCCAACCCTAACCCGGACCTTAACAACATATAAACAACAACATGAGTACTTGGAATTTTCCTTTGTTCAAGTCCTGGGTCCTGTGCAAAACACACACACACATACAAAACACAAACAGCTACAAAGTTACTTTTTTAAGAATGTAACATTAAAGCTTCCCAACAAAGTTCAGTTTTCACTGCTTCACGACCGGTAAAGCATTCACGAATTAAACTCCATAAATCGCTTCCATCTTAATTCCTCAGTTTCTCAACGATCGATTTTACCCCTCGATACCGCATGTTAAAAAAAAGAGGTTAAAACGTAACGGCTCTGATAGCAAACTGAGACGACTTAGAGTTAATATTTTGCACGTTAAGTGATTTCGTAGCCCGTAGGTTTTACCGTCTTTTTATTGATTCCTCTCCTTCGTGATCAACTTACGCTGAAATAATAGCTGCATGCTGCAAGCAAGTACGGAAAAATGCTTCAGTATAGTACAAAATTTTTGTCGAGCCTGCGTAGGAAAGACTCATACAAGCCTTGATTAATTTAAAAAAAATTAAAAGCATTTGGCTGTCAAATGGAAACGGAAGGCTGACGTTTTAATTACCCGTTGTTTTTTCATCGAAACGGCTACAATTTTGTTTTGGACGTGAGAGGAAAGTCTTGGTTAAATTCAACGTCGAAAGTCTTTTGTTTTTCAAGGTAGGATCAAGCGGCGCAACCAATCTCCGAAAGCATGCCCTTTACTCTTTTGCATTCAGGCGCAACGTGTAAACTTTACGGGGTAAATTAGTCTTACTTGTCCACAGAAGTCAATATCGTCGGTGTGCCGACAGAATCCCTTATCGTCACGACGGGCAAATGCTTTGAGATGGTGCATGTTACTGTGGATGAATGTGTTCCTATAAAAAAAAAAAGGAGGAATTGTACGAAAAAAAAAAATTTGTAGTGGTTCCTCCTTTGATCAACATGGCAAAAGTGCTAGTTCTCAATAGTCCTATGCTAAAAGTAAAAGGGTCATGAAGGACAAGTCTCCTCATCAAAAGACCCAGAAAGCCTATCAAGAGCATTCTTAAAGGCATTGACACTTTTAGACGCTCATCCATGCACTCATCCACATCTTTCTGGAGAAGAAATTCTTCCTTAAAACAGTGGCCTCTAAGTGCTTCTTCCTCAAGTTTGAAACTCTTATAAAATGTATTAAAAGCTAAATCGTGCAAACCATGAACAATTACAAACCCTTGGAATTTGCATGATCACCACAAAATCAGCTACGCTCAAATAAAAATGCTTTTAAAAAAATAAAAATAAAATTAAATAAAGATGCTTGAACCTTTGACTATAAGAAAGACGTCTCATTGCAAGCCTTCGTCTGAAGCTTTTTCCAGCTTATCTTTTGAAATGCTACTGATTCCATGCATTCCTGTACAGCAAACTCTAACTGCAGCCTAACCAACTGATTGCAGAGCCTAACCACTATATCCTTAAGAAGAAAACTGAGATTGTACCTAATCATTCCTAAAATCCAGTTACCCATCCTAGCCTGCTTCATCAATGCTTTTCCTCATCCTGCTTTTCAACCTGAACTTCTAGAAGGTTCCTTCCATCAAGAATACAATTAAATCTGGCATTCCCTTTGCCCAATATACACGATCTTTCAATCACGACATCAATCAGACTAGACTCACAGTGACCGATATTAAACATTGAAATATCCCCGAGATTTTCATGAGTTAAACACCAAAGAAAGCTATTCAAAACATCAGAAATACCCTGACTAACACCAACAATATCACTAGAAGAAAGGATCCTGAAGATGACTAACACTATGCCCTTTGGTTCTCCTTTATGTTGCTATTTTGCTTTCAAAAGCAAGTTTTCAGAGGAGATCAACTGATGAACTAACTTTTCCTGTCCCTTGATATTCACGAAGTCAGCCATTTAGACTTAGATGAACTCAAAGTCAACCATATAGACTCAGATGAACACAAAGTCAGCCATAGAGACTTAGATGAACACAAAGTCAGCCATACAGACTTAGATGAACACAAAGTCAGCCATACAGACTTAGATGAACACAAAGCCGGGCCATATATACTTAGATGAACACACAGTCGGCCAAATAGACTTAGATGAACACACAGTCGGCCATATAGACTTAGATGAACACAACGTCAGCCATACAGACTTAGATGAACACAAAGTCAGCCATACAGACTTAGATGAACACAAAGCCGGGCCATATATACTTAGATGAACACACAGTCGGCCATATAGACTTAGATGAACACACAGTCGGCCATATAGACTTAGATGAACACAACGTCAGCCATACAGACTTAGAAGAACACAAAGTCAGCCATACAGACTTAGATGAACACAAAGTCAGCCATATAGACTTAGATGAACACCAAAGTCAGCCATAGAGACTTAGATCAACACAAAGTCAGACATAGAGAATTAGATGAACAGAAAGTCAGCCAGACTTAGATGAACACAGTCAGCCATATAGACTTAAATGAACACAAAGCCAGCCATAGAGACTTAGATGAACAAAGTCAGCCATAGAGACTTAGATGAACAAAGTCAGCCATATAGACTTAGATTTTTTTACCTAAATGGTGAAATTTTCATCATCGAGACCAGAAAGGACTCATCGGGTATGATGCAGGTCATGGCGTAGAACTGCAGGCTGTTGAGTTTATCCGACCTTTGTTTGGGGTCCAGGACATAATCTATATATCTCCTGAAACAATGGAAAGAAAAGAGTAGAATAATATATTCAGCACAGGCATGGTCAATTAACATATTCCTTAATTTCTTTTCTTAAGGGGAGGGGGGAATTTACTGGCATGCATCCATACTTGCTTGGTCATTCCATAGCTAAGACAAAGAGCATATGCCAGCAGTATCACTTTTCAAATGTAAAATAAGGACGGTATTTTGTGTACCAGTGGCTACGACAAAATTTAGTTATAACTAAAGGTACGAAAGGATATTTCTTACATACATCCTTGCCTATTACATTAACTATAACGGTTGGCCGAGGCCTGTTTTCACCTTCATCTTGTACTGTTCTAACAAAAAGAAACCTCATTTTAGGGGGGGGGGAAGAAACATTTTTACCCAAGCGTGTTAAAAAATATTTATAATAATCTTAAAGCAATAATCGTTCAAACCAACAGACAGAGAGACACACGCACCTGTTGAGCACAGCCCACTGGGAAGCACTGTGCATGTCGCTCCAGGCCGGCCTCTGGCCACGCTTGGATATATTGTAGACATGGCCACCGCAGCCAAACCACACGGTGTAGTCCGTGGCCTTACCGCTCCGGTCATTCCAGTTGCCGTTCTGACGCATGAAGTTATAGTCTGAGGACGGAGACGAGGGGCGTGCGTTATAACATTTAAGAACCAAAAAAATAGTAATAGTTAATAAATCAATAGACATGAATTCAAGGAACATCTGCTACATTTACAGCACATTGGTTCAAAGGTCACTGGCAAGAGCTAGGTCATGCAATTAAAACTAATTAAAACGCGTACAATTAGAGCTCTTTACAATTTGTTCGCCTGAGACTTCAGCGAAAGTGGCTGTAATGCAGCCCTTCTAGCTACTTCCTGGAACCGCACAGCAAACGCATTGCACCATTGTTCCTTGGATTTAATTCAATTTATTAAGATTATATCAATATAATTATATTGTACAATGCAGTAGTAATTACTATGGTAACGGTACCGCTTTTCCCTAAAGGTGTCTGTCTTTAAATTTTAAATAAATATGCACATTTCATGTATATAGGGGTAGCTGAGGCCCATCTAATTAATCATGACATATTTTAATCAATGCACTGCCCTCTGTCTCCCAGACATGCCAGAGGACGGGGATGCAACAATGTAACTTTCCTCAAATCGACGTACAAAGGAAAGTGCATAATTAATTTGTTGAACCAGAATGCAGAAACTATACATTATGGTTCTGACGTTCTTATCTGCAAGATGTTTTATGACAGGTGTTTCTCCTCCATCTTCCCTACCGCAACCCGCCCCCCTCCCCTATTCTCGTTTTGGTAATTTTTAATCATACATTAATTATGCCACTGAAACATCACCACTATAGGAATGAAAGAAACCATTTACTCTTCTTGTATGGCTAATTGTTTTCAAACCCAATACGCTGCTTTTAACATTGAAAGGTTAAAACATGATGTCATTAACCATCCATAAATTTTTCACTCTGGTCCGTGACCCCATTGACAATGTTCAATAAAACACCGTTCTCACGATGACAGGTTTTGCACAATTGCATCAGTTTAGTTCACCATATTCATGGCTGGATATTTGGGGAACTCAGATACACAAAAATGAATCTGCTACATTAAACCAGATGCAAAGTTTTGAAAAATTAATAATAGTCCCTCACTAGCTGTCCCTCACTGGCTATACTACTGTATGAATTTGAGAGCTATATGCCTACATGCAGGAAAGAAATATATGGAATTCCGACAATGTGCCATATTCACTGGCCAGGAATTTGGGCGAGTTAAATGCTATATTTCTTGACCAATATAGTTTAACGTTCATGTATAAAGTCCATCTAGTAATGCCAATCTTGAGATTATATATATATGTCACAAGTTAATTATTTTGGAATTTCTTCCCGACTCCACAACTTCATGAATAATAATGAAACAAACGATTGCATGGCCAAGACACGTCCGCTGTGCCCCATCGATGCCTTCGTACCAAGTTCGAAGAGAATCGTACCCCCCAGTTTCGGTGATAGTGACATTATAAGAATTTGACATTAAGCCCCGCCCACTCATATTACATGGCTAACGACCATATGACCAACGTATATCGAAGTACGTTATCGATCCAACACATTATACTTGAGCTAACATATGTTAACAAGCGCAAGTGTCCACATACCTACATACACCCCACACGCAGACATGTAACAGGTTCCTGAGCCTTCGCCATCCAAACCTAACAATGTTGTTTCTTCTCCAAACAACGTAGGTGTTAATCCTATACCAGGAAGTATCCCTCGCAAATCAATACAATTTCTATTTTTGTTTCAATCTTTAAATCTTCAACATTGGATGCTGCATCCACAAGAGGTATATAAAGGGTAACGTACCCGGCTAACTTATAAAGCCAAGTGGTCGCTAGACGTACACAGTGAGATTAGCTAAAAGCAGACTTCGTTCATCCTCACTGGCAAGTTGGTCTTAAAAATGTCTTTTTAAAAGCGTGCACTCTGAGGGGGTACTTTCTAAACTACAGAATGGATGACCGGTTCAATCCCCCGCCCCACGTATAGGCATGATTCGTTCAATCTAAGCTGCATTGCAGTGGTGATGGTCTGCCATATGGTAGTGATTTGGGCGATTTCAGTAGTGTTGCAGATCATAGCTGCGGTGCATTGGTGATGCACAGGTTGCTCGCACTTCCCTCGGTCTGAGAAAGCGGCCAGAGGTCAAGGTACACTCGCATCCATCAGATGGGTACGCTAAAAGGCGGTCCAGGGAGTAAGATGGGATGGATGGTTTACATGCCTGCCTCGTTAACTTCTGAACATTGGTCGAAAAGAGAGGGCTTGTTGAAGCCGGCGTTCGTCCATGATTAACATGGATATGATTTATGAGCATCTATGGCTTCCTAACCCTTTACTATACTGAACTAAATTACACTAAAAGTTATGCCTACACTCGAAGCCTTGAAAATTAAAATGCCAAATATCGAATTCTTTGAGGATCTTACAAAGCGCCTGATAAAAAAATGGCAACTATTGTAAATATGACTACAGTCAGAATGATCTTACATTCTTGTCAACCATCCCGCATGCATTACATTAAGGAATGTAACATTGAAATACCAAGGTATCAATGTTACCCTTACCTCCCTCCCCCCCATCCTGCTCCAAGCACTCCTCATTAAAATACAATACCAAGAAGTCAAGCTTATTACATAATTGTCTATTTGACTTAATAACCAACAGTAATAATGGGAAGTCCCTATCAGACATCATGAATTATTTATCCCCTCCGAGGGAATGTAAACTTTTATTCCGCCACCATAACGTCCATGCCAAAGAACGACTGCTTCCAGAAAGAGGAATAAAGAAAACAGAAAAGCCAGTCCTATCATTCCGTAAGTGTCAATTGAGAAGGAACTTTAATCAGATACAGTGTGTGCCACTTCCAGGACGTGACACCCTAATTACAAACGTCCTGTCGCTGAATGATGTTGTACACTGTTAATTCTGCTGGTTTGTGCATGCTTATGCATGCTTATAGCCAAACCAAAAAACAAGCAAATTTTGTCCGAGGCATCATATCATTTTTGGTTCTCTACGTTGCACTAAAAGGTTAACTTCTCAGCATGGAGGACCTGGCTAGATGTCCTTCTGAAGTGCCTTTCTTGAGATCTAATTCTGCCAGATTTCTTCTTGGCTATAGCTCTCCCCCTCATGGACGATATAGAACCTAATAAATGGCATGGTTTATTCACGTACGCGACACCTTCATACCGAGTTTGAAGAGAATCGGACGCTCGGTTGTGGAGATCCTGAAACTTGAGAAGTTTGCCCTATGCCCCGCCCACTCATTAATATGCATGCTCGCTTCACCAAACAGTATCCAACCTGCAATCCAATCGTGTTTACAAACTCAATTGCGGTATACACACCCCACCCACCCTCGCACACACGCATGTATGAGTGCACCCACAATTACCACCCATGCAGACGTGACTGGCTATCGGTTCCCGAGCCTTCGGCATATCGGAACAAAGGAGAATTAGACACGAGGAGGGACGGAGATCGGAACAAGAAGGGTTTTGAATTAAGAAGAGCTAGCAAACGGTACATACCTCTGTAAGATGCCAGCATGGCACTGACATCATCAACATCCCGCAATGGCAGGTCCGCCCCGCTCAGGTTGATGACAAAGTCCCAAACCCCCATCCGGAGAAGTTCTTCGTAACCCTGTAAAGGTAAGTAGAGTAAGTAAAATCATTGGATATAGACTGGAAATAGCACTTTTTTGAGGTTTGAGACAGACACGTTCTACATATAAACAGACTTAATACTTTAATAATGTAGTCATATTATCATAAATTATTTTATATGAAACAGACTGTTATTTTATGATGTCATGCTACTATAAATCATTTCGTATAAAACGTGGTTTGCTTTGATGATGTCATACTGTCTTAAATCATTTTATATACTGTAAACAGACGTTACTTTTATGCAGTCAAACTACCATAACTCATAATCAAGTAACAAAAAGTATTGAAAACCAGAAAACGAAAATGTTAGCAGTTCCGAAGTCGTAAAACTTGCATTTATGGTGCTATTCATGTTGTCGTATGATTAAGAATTGAGTATTTAGTTTTATGAATGAACGTACAACACAGACGTAGGAACTGCTCTGAGTTGCTATGGCAATGGTTTACACACATACATATCTTCCTGTTTAGACTACGTCAAGACAATTACCATGACATTTAAATATGCAACTATAAGCATATGTAATAGCTGCATCGTTAAAGACCTGAGAAAATTCCAACATCTGAATTAGCCACATCGTTAAAGATGGACCGCAGACGATTCCAAGATCTTAATTTGCCACATTGTTAAAGACCTGAGAAGATTGCAACATCTGAATTAGCTGCATCATTAAAAACCTTAGAACATTCCCATTTCCCAACATATGTATCAGTTGCCTCTACCTTAAAGACCTGAGAAGATTCCAACATATGAATTAGCCTCCTCATTAAAGACCAGCAGAGATGATTCCAACATATGAATTAGCCGCATTGCTAAAGACCTGAAAAGATTCCAACATATGAATTAGCCGCATCATTAAAAACCTTAGAACATTCCCAACATATGAATGTTGCCTCTACCTTAAAGACCTGAGAAGATTCCAACATATGAATTAGCCGCCTCAGTAAAGACCAGCAGAGATGATTCCAACATATGAATTAGCCGCATTGTTAAAGACCTGAGAAGATTCCAACATATGAATTAGCCGCATCATTAAAAACCTTAGAACATTCCCAACATATGAATGTTGCCTCTACCTTAAAGACCTGAGAAGATTCCAACATATGAATTAGCCGCCTCAGTAAAGACCAGCAGAGATGATTCCAACATATGAAGTAGCCGCATTGTTAAAGACCAGCTGAGATGATTCCAACATATGAAATAGCCGCATCGTTAAAGACCTTAGCACATTCCCAACATATGAATAAGTTGTCTTGACCATTAAAGACCTGAGAAGATTCCAACATATGAAATAGCCGCATTGTTAAAGACCTGAGAAGATTCCAACATATGAAATAGCCGCATCGTTAAAGACCTTAGCACATTCCCAACATATGAATAAGTTGCCTTGACCATTAAAGACATGAGAAGATTCCAACCTCTGAAATTAGCCGCCTCAATAAAAAACCCCGAGAGGATTCCAACATCTGAATTAACAGCATCATTAAAAACTTGATTAAACCCAACCCCTCCCCTCCCCCCGCCACAAACAAACATATAAACACGATCTATGTTGAATACTCTTTGTTATACATATAGTGATAGAATATCATGGCTGCAAATATCTCACAGAGCTCTATAACTTTCATGTCCTCTTCAAATGAACAGCTTGCTTCTGTCCTTCTCCCCCCCCCCCCCACTTTAAGAAAAAAAACAAACATCTAGCACTAGCTGTACTGATATACAATACAATCTATGCAAGCATTAGAGTCAGTATACATGCAGGTTACCCCAGGGTAGACCTTAACCCTCCTCCCTACAGGTCTCTTGTCTCAAATTATCATAACTCCTGGCAAACTCATAGCCCACAGACTCCCAGACAGTTTAGTAACACAACCCTAGGAGACCAATAAAAAAACCTACCCCCAAGCCAATTTACAATTTAATCATCTGAATTTATTTTCATTTTGCAAAGACCCATAACTTTACCTGGCCCAAAAACAAAAAATAGGCACAGTATATACTAATGGCATTTTAAAAACAATTTAACATGAACTGCAGAGATAAGTGGCTTTTCATACCATAAATCCTAACTTAATTTGGGTGACTAAATAAGACATGCAGAACCAGTTGGGCTTCTGCTTGATTTAACTGCAAACATGCCACGCTACCTATTAGCTTTGCACAGCATTCCAGGATCATGCTAAACAGACAGGCAGCCACAGACTTCTCAAATGACTAATCTTAGCCACAGACTTTTCCTTCAAACCTTCTTCCAAGAACATGAACCCATGGAAATTAGAAGGCTAAATGTACTACCATGAAGTTGCAGGGAAGTCGAAGGGAGAAAACACTGCCTCAAATATAGAATACATACAGGACTATGTATAAGTTAATTAAGGGATAGGTCAGTTATCTACATAAACATGTACATATACATGAGGTGGCCTTATGAAGTACATATCTCAATTATAGGATACATCAGAATGTTTAAGTTAAGGGATATAGGCTAGTATCTACATACACATGTACATGGGTCTTCAAAAGGTCTTCAAAATTTAAATGATCCATGGAAACACCATTTTAATCACCCGCTGAGTCATTTAAGGTTGGAATTATTGGAAGAAAAAATTTCACAGAATGAACCTTGATTATTCCCCAAAACCATATTCGCTAGCAGAAAATACATCCAAAATTACATTTGCTGCTAATGACTTAACCTACATCTCAATGAAGGAAAGAGCTCCCATGGCGAAGTTTACTAAACATCTGCCAGTCACTCTTTTCTTCTGTGCCAAACCTCATAGTCAGATTTTTATATTGAGCAAAATGTTTGAAATCCATCCAAAATCTTTGGAACCTATTTTGCGAGTACCTTTTAAACTGCTAATCTAGATTCACACTGGGGCAGAAACCAGACTTACATTGTTCCATCTTGTTATCTCAGGATTAATAACAGTGGTTCTATAGTGGTTCTATAGTATGATATTTTAAGCAAATTGACTTCATGAACTATTGGAACTACTGCTCAGGTGGTAAGAAATGTCAGCCTAACCTACATTGCAGGAGTATACTAGCTGTCAAAGTTCGACTATAAACACCGTACAAACGAATGTGCAAACATCTGCCCTTCCATGTCATTACATGTAGCTGTCGTCACATTACACTGCTCCATGAAAGGGGTTCCTTGCCAAAAGAAACTGCGGGGCACAAACAGGGGGGTGGGGTGGTGGTTTGCTTAACAAATATCTTGGGCGGTTCCTTTGTCATACGGGACCTGGGAAAAGCCATTGTGTTTGCCCCGCCAATGACTCAACCGTGCTGATAACATCCAAAGTCTCAGTGGGTTGAATAATCTATGTTTAATTAACTCATGCTGACAACACAGCAGGGGCATTTTTTTTCTCGAAATCACATTTCGCGGCTCGCGACAAACGCTGGTGCTGGCATAAGAAGGAAAGTTACTTCAAATCTATCGAAAATTGCAGCATATTTAAAAAAAAAAAAAAAAAAAAAAAAAAAAA
>JAODAG010315023.1:0-12195 GCA_027574785.1 Orphnurgus asper | reverse complement strand
ATATATATACATATATATATACATATATATATAGCCAAAGTATGCCATCAGCATACGCTGTCATATCGTACTGCTATAGCTTGACGTAGTGAAGTCTATACAGTAATCAGCCTATGCAAAAACTGATTGCCAAATGTACGCAACAGGGGCCATGCAAGTATGTAAATTGGTTGAAAGAAGGCGACAGCTCTAATACCACTTAATTTTGGAATATTTCACACTAATTGAATGGGATAATATACTTTTTAGGCTACATTGTATACGTTATGTACAGGCGAATCGTATTGCATTGATTACTGGGCTTACACATAATCTTAAGAAGAAAAAAATCACATAAGTATTTTTATCTCAAAAATGGGCCTTTTACCCCAGCTCTGGGGCAAAGGGCCTAGTGGGGGTGGGGGGGCGTTTTACCCCGCACAATAAAGACATATTTATAATGTCAAAAAATGTCATCGTCAAAGAAATATGAATGTAAATAAGGTTTACATATTTGAAAGGTAGGCCTTTTTGCTTCATTGTTTTCAACTACATATAAAACGTTTGAACTAAGTATTAAAAGAAATAGCAAAACATCCAAAATGAAGTTCAATGGCCTACTTAAACAGTTAATAAGAAGAATAGGCCTTCATAAATGCTTTATGAATGTTTAAAAATGAGCAATTAATGTAAGGCAATACTGTGTTACGTCCAAACGGTTGTACCCTATATAAATGAACAAGGCAATGGTAGGCCTATGTAGCTCACACTGGCATAATAAAGGTTCTTTTTCCTCAAAACTTATTGGTCGCTCTCATCATCATCAGAGTCACAGTTATGGCAAAGGTAGTTGTTCTCCCCCGTTGTACATTCTTCATGCACCCAATGTTGACACATTTGGCTCTGAATCCATCGATTTACTGTTACTAAACGGCTCGCCACAAACTAAACATGGCCATTCTTCGTCTTCATCATCAGAACATTGACCAGTTGTGGCACTCCATCAGCTTGTTTCATGACCTTTGGTTTCTTTGCATTTTTGTTTTTCACTTTTCTTTCCTGAACGTTTCCCTTTTTTTGAGATTGAGCTTTTTCCTCCAATGTTGTCTTGTATGGAGAAGATGTCAAAATCTCTGCTCTTTTCCGTTTTTCATTTCCGCATGCGCTTTGTCACTGCCTTCACTGGAGTGCAAAGGTCATGAAATATCCTATTAGCGGTAGCCGATGAAGTAGATGGAATATCGTGAGTGTCCATAGACCTATCAGTTACTGTGTCTATTCCTCCATCTTGTCTTGATTCATTGCTTGGCTTCGACGTTCCTTCTTGGCTTCTTTCTTGCCCATTCTTGCCCATCTTGAATTATTCCAGCCCCTCCATCTTGTCTTGGTTCCACCACCTCTTTTCTTGGTTCTGTCCTTTTTTCTTGTCTTGGGCCTGGCACGTCCTCTTGTCTTCGATCTTCCCCTTTCTCTTTACTTGGTTCTGTTCCTTTTTCTTGTCGTGGTTCTGGAACTAGCTCTCGTGTCAGGTTTGGTCCCCTGTCTTGTGTTGGCTCTGGCACCACCCTTTGTCTTGGTTCTCTCTCTGGCTCTTGCCGTGGTTGTGGTTCATCGGTCAACGCAGCTGCAATGTAGTCATCGTCGGTGATTATATTGTCATTGAATGGCCAAAGTCCACACCCCCTAAAACCATTCACAGATTTCTCAACGGTAGCCATTCTATTGTATGCTACTGAAAATAGCTCGGCTATTTGGTAGAAGCTGATTTGCCTCCCTCGGTTGGCAACCATCCACGTGTCTGATGCTGCATTAAATGCACTCTTCAATGCTTTGAAGAATGTTTTGTCCAAAGGTTGCATCTTATGTGTGCAGTGTGGGGGAAGTGTTATCATGATGATGCTGTTAGAACGAGCATATGTAACAGCTGCCAGGGTTTTATGGCTATGGTGACCATCCAGTACTATGATGTGTTTTTCTTCCTTGGTCGGTTTTGCGACTGAGACGAAATGCTTCAACCAAATCATGAAACTGTCGTCATTACTCCAACCATTGTCAGTGCAGTGGCCGATTGCACCAGCTGGAGCATTATTCATGAGGCCTCCACCATCCACTTTCTGGGGAAAATAAACATGGGTGGAATATAATTACCAGCAGCATTTGTGGAACATATGGCAGTAACATTCTTTCACCTTTTCCCACTGGTCATCTTGGAAACCTCACGGGCTCCCTTCGTAGCGATGATATTGGTAGGTTTCTGAACGTTGGATACCCCAGTCTCATCCACGTTCCACACCCTCGTGGAACTATGTGGAACTATATTGGTGGCTAGTTAGAACCTCTTTGTAGATGTTGAAGAATCTGTCAACTTGTGGTTTGTTGAAACCAATGGCCCTCGTTATGTTCATTGCTTCGGGCTTTCGGACCGACAGCTGTGGATGGCGTGAAAGGAATCCGTTAAGCCAATCCTCGCCAGCCATTTTGGATTCTGTATTAAATGGATGTTCGATTCCCATTTGATTTGCAAAGTCAAACGCTAGTCGACGGATATCCTTTGTTGTCAGCACAAACAATGCTCTTTCCATATCTTGAATATGGGCTACAATTCGTTTCTCATGTTCAGCATTTATAACCTCCCGTAATCTACCTAAAGCAAGAGTCCCTGGATTAGCAACTTTTCCATCCCTGTGCCTTCGTAATGTTTTCGGTGAAATACCATACTTCCGCGCTGTTGGCTTTAACCGCGCGCCATTAGCAACATCTCTAAGGGCTCGTCTCAAGTCTTCCTCGGTGTACGAGGCTCGTTGTGTCTTTCGTTTGTATGTACGTGGCATTCTTCAATTCTGAAAAGACCATGAAAAATATTACTAACAACAGGTCAACCCAGCATACTAATTTATACTGAAAGTACATGGGGTAAAAGGCCTACCAACTCGTGGTAAACTGCCTAGTGGGCTTCTTGCCCCACCCGGAAGTAGGTCTTTTGTCTCACGAGCCGCCATTTTTATTATCGTTCTTCGTCACAAGTTTGCAAAAATAATAAGAAAACCATTTCACAAATCGTCTATTATCCCACTAATCTGTAACTTATTACATAGTTCTTAGATCAAAATACCTCCTTTGGCTCACAATATACGATAACTTGCCAAACATTCTTATAACAAATGCGCGAAAAATACATTTTTAAAGAATAACCTCACCTGTGGTAGCTGTATGATCCCGAAAGTCAGGTAACGTTAAAGATCCAATGCATGGCTATCATGTCAGGTGGTATGTACGTATTATATTACACACCCATGGCTACAGAGGCGGAAGGCCTTTTACCCCGGGGAGGCCTTTTACCCCGGTCTACCCCTATACACTAATGCAACGGATGAAGTTGTGAAATTGAACCCAGATGAAGCCAGTGAGTATTCACATGGTCAATTTTATGCATTAATGATGAATGAAAACACATTAAAGTTGAACCTGCATTAAAATTTGATTAAAATTTGAATCAATGTCAACTTAATGAGAGCCAGTCATGTTAAACTTTAGCCTAGGTTAGGCCACATGAACTAGGCTAAGGCCTATGCCCTTTGCTAGTTACTGGCACTGGCGCTCCTGAAGTTTAGTATATTAAGTATCATATAGCTAGGCCTAGTGTCGGAAAATAATAATTAGTGTAGGCCCAGCTATATCATAAGAAATAGAAATTTAGTGACCGACACACTCAGTTCTGTTTTAAATTGAAGTAGAATTATTTTGCATGATGTTCAAAAGCCTGACATTGACCACAGATTTGTTGGTGCTGTATACTTACCCATCTCTTATTGCTTATGCCCTCCAGTGTTGCAATGCGTAAGAGGATGGGTACATATATAGCTATAGTTAAACCACATGCCAGTAAATTTTGAGGATTACTTACTGGGTCCAAAGTAATGACTTGGCTAAATTGAATGTAAATTCTGTTAGTTGTATTGTTAGCCTTAGGGTAGATTACATCATTAAGTTTATAAGAAGCCTCTTGGGCTAGTTTATATAACCTTGTCCTTCTCTCTTTGACCAATGTTCAGAGGTAAAGATTGAGGAAGCTCTGTACCATGGATCTCATCCCTAATTATACTCCCTGGTTGGGGATATACAAGATCTTTGACCACTTACTAAATCTTAATATAATGCGAGAGCAGCCTGTATGTCACCTCTCCACTAACTACACTGAGCATTTCTATAAATGTTGATTTAAAAATGTTAATTACTTTTCCTTCTTTCATTACAGAAAATACCGACATATGTTTATCTGCAGGCAATTTGCCAGTCACGCTTTGTTGGAGGTTTCCTGGAGACAGTTATTGTGAGGCTTATCCTACCGACCTGTGCAATGGTGAAGATTTGGCCTTTTCATCTGAGAGATATATAATTGGTATTCAAATTGCCAACATTGTTTATAGCATTAGTTCGAGACAGCAGGCAACAGGGGAAAAAATGCCACTGTCCAAGACTAAACCCAGAATATATATTTAACCCCACAATCTCACTGAGCAGCATTGGGTGTACATTAATCGTTTCCAAGAACTTTTCCAGGAAGAACATGTCACTTTCGAATACTCTCAAAACAGTAAGGAAAATATTCTAATTAGGAAACTTGCATAATTTCCACTAAACTGTTTGGAAGCATTTGCAGGAAAACCATCAAACAGTTAAGTAACTCTATATTGTTGCTAGTCCTAGCTGCATGTGCTTATTGATGCCCCTTATCTTGGAATATCACATGGAATATAATGCAGGAAGTAAGCAGCTGATTGCATTCATTCATTAATAGATATGATTTACAATTAGTGCAATTTCCATATAAAATGGTAATTAATCATCAAGTCTTGTGATATTTTCACACAAGGAAATCTGCCCATGGCAATTACATTTGTCAAGAGAGTGAAGATCTGTTTGCCATACCATCTTCAGTAGCCTATGTATCTGTATGTGCTCCAGATATGAAGCTATGAAGCTATTCTAGTATACATTAAGTACAAGTTTCTATGTTAAACATGTTAAATTTTGATGTTGATTTTTGCTTCCAAAATGTCACAAGCTCGCAGAGCTTCCAGGGGAATCGATCGTCCCCATGGGTGTTTTCCCTGGACCCTACCAGAGACCCTAAGGCAAGCCAGTGGACCCAATGCTGTAGTTGCTCATGGTACATGATTGCAGTGCAATCCAGGGCGCCATTGCGTTGTATCAAAGTTGAATTGTAGTGATTATAACCCTTCATAAAACTATGATATACTGTATCATATTTGGTTGTTTACATAAACCAGCAATGATTCATTAAATCAAATATCCCACTAACATTGTTTCAGACCTTTTCTGGGGGAAAAAGATGACTCAAATTTTTCTGGACTAAAAAAAAGCAAATTGATGATTCTTTGTTACTGAGTAAGCAGTATAGAAGCATGTTTTACATCCAGCAGTTTGGAAGTCAAAAATGTTATGGAAATCTATGTATCTGAAGGTAATTTCAACAATGATTAACCACACTACCCCAGTCAAGAAGTTTCCTGCCAAACTTTTGCCTTGCTATAGCCTTGTAACCAGTAGACAGTTACAGTCATTGAGTTTGAAGCAAACATTCATCTATAAAGAGGTTTGCAGATAAATCCAGTTTGCTACCGGCATGATATGGCAACCCTTTGTCATCGAGAGTCCAGGAATATGTAGATCTGAAAAATGAAATAATTGAGACACAGTTTTCACAGAGGTTGTCGATTAAATTAATTATTCAAGAAAAGAGACCCAAACCTACTACGTTAATACCATACTACTAGCATGGTGGTCTCAGTTATATAGTACAGTTTATATTAAATTCAAGCATTGACTTTTTTCTGGAAGTCCTGTAAACACACAAGATATTTTTGTCTTCTTCATACTATTTTCTCAATGCTGTGTTTTAATCTCTGTTGCTTGTGAGTCATCCATAGCATGCATCTTCTTCTGTTTTTATCCCTCGACGCCATGGTAATTAGAAGGAGAAAAATGACCCGTCAGTATAGTTCTAAAAATGAGATTTGCTAGTTGTTGCTGATAAAGCTAACTGCAACTTTGATTGAATTTGTAAAAGCAACCTCTGCTTAAAATATTTCAGCATTTTATAAATTAAATACCGTGTTGTGTTGAATTATCGCTCCCAAAGGAGACACTGTTTTCCAATAAGCTTGTTTAACTGTTTCACCACCAGAAGAGGCCATGCAAAAGGCTTGCAGATCGAAGAAGTCCAAGAATAGATTGAAATTTGAACCTGGTTTTGGGAGAGAGGGATGTGCTTTAGTATAATTAGATCTGCAGGTTGAGAAAAAATAAGTAAAGTTGATAGTCATGGTGCTTCGATGATATAGGCCTTGTTTATAGGTATAACACTTGATCCAACATTATTATTTACATCCCTTGATTATGGGAATATAACTTGGAACATCCTGACTTATTCGAATATTCGGTATTCGAATAGGTAAAATATAATTATTTTATAAATTGGTGTAATAATCATTTTTTACAAACGAACAAGGTTAACCAATGTTAGTTTTGCGTATACACTCACATGCACCGGGAACTACCGATATCACAAGGAGGATCAACTCGTGGTCACCAGTATCTGTCTATACCAGAGCATATGTTGCTTTTATTTAATGTAAACAACTGGCATTTGGAGTGGGTTTGATTTTGCCTCCAGTTGGCTGCATTATGGGCGGAACAGTACTGGCTAACGGGTAATTACATCTGGATTCCACCTGATCAAGGAATGATAAATAAAGGATGGCATTAAGAGGCGATGTTTAATTTCAATCAACATTTACATATCTCTGTTAGCTATTTGGAATTATGGCACAGAACAACATACAGCATGAGTCTAAACTACTTAATGATTGCTTTATACCTTGCTATATGTAGACTGGCAACATGGAATTTTATGGCTGGTTTCTCCTTGAGGCCCCTCAACTTTCCGGTAGCTAGAGCGTCGTGATTATTTACTTGCAGCCGCTCGCTTCAGCATCGGGGCTAGGTGTAGGCATAGACTATTTCTCGCTTACGTACGATTCATGGCCCATTTGGGCTTATAAATGTATCACTTCGTTATACCAGAGTTCCCCGGATAGACACATATGCATGCAGCTCTGCACACACACTGTTTTGGAGATATTTTAGAAAGTTGTGTGGTGAATTTAAGAGCGATACTTGATACAATCACGGATTAAGAATTCAGTTTCTGTATATGGATTAAATATTGTGAAGTGCTTTGGGGTATTTATTAACCTTGTTGTTTTGGTGTGCAGTAACTTCATACTTTGTTGACATACTTCACATTAGAAAATGTTAAACAGTACTTACCAGTGCTTAAAGCTACCTTTACAGTACCTAGCTCCCTTTTAATTCCTATAAATAAACACAGAAATCAGTTCACCATCCTACTTACATACCTACTGTAAAGTTGAATAAATCAACTTCACAAGTAACCTGAACTGGTGGCCGTCAGTGCTAGATGGAACTTTGTCCAAAATGTTATTTTCGGGTTAAAAAATTCCTTCAAGCCCATGCACCCTCACACCTGTATCTAATTTTCCCGCCGGCCGTCTGTTACAGATGCAAGCAGTCAAGTTTGGAAGCAGCCATCCAATTATGAGCACTGGCAGTCAATTTTTAACTTTATATTCCGATGTCTTGTATATTTCTCTCTGCGTTCCATCAACTGGTAACAGCCAAAGCTATATTCGTGGGCTTGCATCGCCAGGGATATAGCTAGGCAACTTCGTTTCTTGCTTGCCACGCTTGGATGAGCCTCCAAATAGATTTTAGTGATTAAATATCTATGAGTTAGATGTGAGCTGGCTTACTCACATTATCAGGGGAATATTTCCTCCTTGGCTTTGAACCGCATGCATGCATGAGGACTTGAGAGCTAAGACTGAGAGCTAACATGTTTTTGTTTTTTTTCTGCTGCATTTCTTAACGCAGGTTTCATAGAAAATGGGGAATATAATTGAACATTGATATGCACTGCCTATATTATTTGTAGCCCGGAGACTGCTGGTACAGTAGTTTCTTCAACTTCTCAGACTGCTCGGTGTCGCTTCGTGTTCAAAGTGAACGTTATTCAACGCGTTATACTAGCTGTTATCCTGCACAATTACGTGGTAGAGTTTATAGTCACATACTTATATCCAATTAACTCGTCGGAACATATAGAAATTCAGGGTAGTACGGCACCATATTGTCACCATATTGTCAGAGATCGGCTCTGGATTAGGCTGCCAGTGGTATCGTAAATCGCAAATCGTAAAAAGGCCTTAGCAACATACAGTATGTAGCTACGTTTTCAGTCTTCTGCCTCTGCCTCTTATTTGCTACTGGCTGTAGAATTCTTCAGCGCTTCTACTGCTAGGCTATATATTTACTGTGGCCATTATAGAGTGCCATCTCTGGTGGTAATGATGTAAGCCTGTTAGGTCATTGCTTCATACAAATTAAAGCATGTATAGCTGGCATAGGCTAGCTAGAGAAATACTATTATTAAATACAACCGACCAATGACTGATTGACCCAAGTAATCCAACAGCTATAAATCCTCCACTATGGTAAAACATGTAAACAAGACAAAGATATTGGTAAGCAACTGCTTATTTTTAAAATTTTATGTAAATATTTCCACAAAGTATATTATCGTTCAAGTTTATCAACAGCTCTGTTGCTAATTGTGAGCCAGTTGGTTTAACTGTTCCAAATGCTTTACATTTTTGTTACAGCAATTTATCCTCGTATGATTGATTATATTTTCAAAGAGTGTGAAGATGTTGATCATGGGAAATAGAAGCTTGCATATTTTAACCTACAAAAACTCACTCACTACCTGTGATGATGCTAAACAAAAATAAGAATTCCAAGCCTGCACAGCATCACAACTATATCTCCCAATTACTGACAGATTTACTTTGAAACTTCATGGCAACTGTCCAATTGTAGGCCATCTCATCAAGTAAAGTTATTGTTGATTTCACTTTCGCATAATATACAATTAAAATTGTCGAAACAAAATTTCTTAATAAAAGTAGTCAGCAGCTTATAGCTCTCCTTGCAAGGTGAACTGTTTCATTTATTTTCATCCATCAGGGTGTAGTGTTTTGGAACGACAACTTACATGAACCCATAGCTTTCAATCCTCAATGCTACTAATGGAGACTATATGGAGACAATAAAATATTTCTCGAAACGCCATAATTTTTCTTTCTTATCAGGATGAGTTTTAAACAAAATCACGTCTTGGTTTGTTTTACGCATCTAATCTTTTATCCAGATGAAAGGTAAACACGGAAACTTTGATACCGTCTCATATGGCACTATATTGATGAGCAAACTACGTAATAAAAGCCGTCAAATATTTTTCTGATTGCTGTAATCAAAATCTGTAAATTAGAAATAAAGAGGTCGAGGGGAAAAAATTGTTTGTCATAGAGGAATTACATGTTACAGTACAGTAAAGTATATGGAGCAAAGTTGTGAGAAATACCGTAATGAAAAACTTGAACAATCAGAAATATTGGAAGTTGAAACTGGGTATTTCATGCATATAGTGTGGATGATAGACTCTTGTAGCCTACTTGTAGTCAAATAAATTATCCTCTCACTTTACTTGGTCTTTGAGAAAGCGGTCGAAGATCAAGGTTACAGTACACTCGCGTCCGTCCGTCGGATGGGGACCTTAAATGGCGGTCCGGGGAACATGATGGGATGAATGGGCACACGCCTGCCTCATATATCTATTTGACACTGGTCGAAAAGAGAAGGCCTGTTAAAGCCGGTGTTCATCCACAATCACAACACGGACGGGGTTTCTCTTTGAGCCTATGAGGCTTCCTGACTCTATACCAAACGAAGCTTCTACCCTCCCAGCTGTGATTGTAACCTTTACCCACATGAAGACTGGTTATACTCTTAAATGCCCTAATTTGACACTACATGTTTACATATATGAGTTACCTAATTTACAGCACATGCCGGTACTCTCTTACCTCATATATATACTTTGCATTAATTACCTTAAAATTTGGGTATATCTTTTAGGTGTTGTTGATCATAAAAATTTATTAATTTTTAATTAATTGTTCTCAAACATATAAAAACATATGTGGTCCAATCATTCAAGTGGATAAAGGTAGGTTTTCACCAGACCACTTTTTAATCTCTTCCCACTTTCAACTGAAGCCAGCATTTCTAACGAAAATGAACGAAGATATACAAAACTGGCATATAGCTCCTCCCCACAAACACCTTTCAGCCTCGTCCATTACAGCATATACATAATTTTATGAATTAAATAATTTGTTACAAGTTCCTAGTTGTAATTATCACCTTAATTAACTAATACTTATAAATACTCTTTAATTTATTTTGTTTTTCTTTTAAAAGATCTTTGGAAAATCTTGCTTCCTATTGGGATAGAAATACTTGTGGTATACTATCATGGTATAATTACAAATAATATAACTACATATGGTTATGATATATCAGTGTGAGTGGTCATGAATGACCTTACATTGCACTTATAATAAAGTGCAAAACCCAAACACAAGTCACTGGAAAGTATGCTAGTTTTGCTGCGGGTATAGTTACATGCTTTTGGTCTTAATATGCCGAACATTAAACTAAATATTAGTTTTCAATGTTATATAACAAATGCTTAAATCATTACTTTAATTATTATTATAATCATGGAGTATAAATGAACATAAATCAAATAAATTGCTTCCAAACTTAACGAATATACCTGGCAACATATTGAAGCGTATCTTTCTTATGAAGTAGAAATAATATACGAGGAGTGACTATTTTAGAGTGAATAGCAATTTTCACTAACTGAGTCGAGGATTATCCAAATGTCTAAACCAAAGTTACTGCGTCATCAAGGACATTTGTGACTAACTTAATTGTGGATTGAAAGTTATTGTACTGATGACTATCAAGATTAAGCCCCTTTTTACTTTTGTAAATCATTTCCACTGTAAACCTGCAACCACAAACATGTCACTGCATGACCACAAAAACTACAAAAATGTACTTTGCTGGATCTAGGGGTCCAGGCAGCTAGGTACCAGGCACTGCATAAGCATATAAACACATTGCTGACCTGGACATTCGGATAATTTTCGGTCAAAACTGCAGCTTATCAATGGAGCAAGCCATTTTAATACTGTTTGAAGAATATTATAGGCCTGCTAGGATGTGAAAAATACCCTACGATATAATCGTATATCGATCTTACATCCGAGCATCCCGATAAAATTCTGTGAATGTTTTGTTTAGGGCCTGCATGATCAGCAGGTATAGTTCAATACATATGCCGATTGCATCAATTGCTAACAATAGATTTAAAAAAAATAAGATAACCATCCATGCACACTTCACAGGGCCATTGACGAAAGAAGAATGTTCACCCTGACATACTTCATCCTACCATATCATAAGCATTGCATCATGGACTTGTTGCAACTCCTAGGTAGTATAGACTGCATGTGTAAGCTTGCATAAAGCCACAGTGCATGCAATTGTCAGGCTTAATTGTATTGAGACATCGTCGTATTTATACCATCGACTGCACTGACATATTTTGTGACCAAACAAGTCTTCAACAATACAAATAATGCAGAACTGTTAGATATTCCTCTGTAGTTTATACTGTTGCTCGGGGACAAACTATGAACTATGAAGTATCTTGCTTGGCATTTGAATATTTTATTGACCAAAAACAAGTCTTCAACAATACAAATAATGCTGAACTGTTAGATATTCCTCTACTATATTCTGTTTGCTCGGGGACAAACTATGAATTATCTCGCTTGGCATTTGATCTATCCCCTTTTCCTAATGATTTAAGTTTACTTTAATTGATGATAATAGCATAAGGTTCCTCTGATACAGCTGGCCCTGTGACCATATGTCTACTTGGTTGCTCCATTTCCAGTTTCACAAACATATCGACTAACTGGTCAATGATTTTATCAGGAAAGATGACGGGATCTTATGTGGCATTGCTACTTTAGTTTTTTTTTATTTCTTTTTCAGGTCACAGTTCTTTTTCAGTTCTTTGTGCCTATATGTGAAGGAAGCTTTATCCTCAAAATATTAAAGCAATTCAATCCTTAATTATAAAATGATATTCTCAAAAATGTTGTCCTGAACAGTGGCATAACCACTATCATT
>JAODAG010315001.1:0-12196 GCA_027574785.1 Orphnurgus asper | reverse complement strand
ATATATATATCCATGCGGTGTGTGCACTGTACTTTATATAATTGTGGAAAGGAAATGCTAGGTTGTGCTTCTTATACACACTGATATGGCCCCCATCAATCATACACTTACTAGTTACTCTGTTACACAACTTACACTGATTCCAGAATCAACTAAAATATTACACAGCTAATACAGTAAGTGCAAACATTAACAAAGAAAAATTAAAAACATCACAACATCCACAAAGTGGGTTCCACCAATACAAAAAAACCCATGATACTCGAGTTCCAACCATACAAAACCCAAATTGCAGGTTCCACCCATCAAATTATAGTTTTAACATTTTCTGACATGTACTTCTAAAAATGTATTTAAATATTACTCAATTAAAGCATCTCCAGGCTCTTCCTTGAAATGCCTGAAGCGATCCTGTCTAGCTATAATACTTTCTGAAATTCTCTTAAAAAGTTGTTTGGCAGCGAACTTAGTAGTACTGCTAGCAGCCGGAGACACCAACCTCTGGCAGATTTTGCAACCACATCTCCAATGTATATAAACCCTACCGGGTTTATTTCTGGTAATGGTGGGATGTGTGGCCAGCCACACAATCCAATCGTTAACGGTGGGTAACATGATCCCGGCAGTCTCCACATTAATACAGTGTTATTGTCCCACTGCGCGAATCCACAGAGGTGGCATTACAGAGACTGGGGGACCATGATAACAAAAAAGGAATACCTCATGTGCTGCGCAAGGTCGGAGGTCACGTGCACTCTGATTACAGAAACACCAACACAAATAGGGTCTAACAGCTTAAAACAGCATGCACTGGATGTGGTTTTACTAGGAAGCCTAGCTACAACACTAATTGGTTCGTATAGTTACATGCTATGGGCTTGCTTCATTGACAGTAAATTTGGGGAGAAGGTATGATGTACATGCAGGCATAATAGCAGCTATTAGAGTTCAAATCCAAACCTGCGAACAGTTTCATGGCATGCAATGTGGTTTAAGTTTACCATAAATGAAGAACCTAATCACTAAACAACGATAGGCTATAGGGGACTGACTAGCTAGGTGATCTGCTTAACTGGATATCAACGGATATCAACTGGATTAATTACTATATTAAGACATTCTCCAAATGGAGCCTTCTGGGGATGGTAGAAGTAATAACATTAATTAACAGACATCTTCTCACACCCAGGCTTCGAACATGATGGCAAGTAGATCCTGCGTTTCCCAGTTTCTTGGAGACAAAATGGAGAAATTATATATCTCAGAGGCTGGTCCAGGAGGGAGGGGGGGATCTTCCCATGTACCCGCTTTGAAATTTGTTGGTATATCAATGCCACACACCTAAATCCAAAAACAAGTTTGTCAGAAGAAAAAAAAATATATACATATATATATCTAGCAAACCCAAGGATGGAATGGCAAATAACGGTAAGAATATTCGACAGAAAAATATGCATCGTCTCTCTCTTCACTAACAGACTATAAAACAAAAAGGTTTCTGGGGTAGACATATATATCGATCATTACAGGTATTGTAACCATGACGACCCTTCTGACAGCTCATGATATTTTAAATGCCATTAGTATTAAAAACCAAAAAAAAAAACCCACTGGCACCATGCTACGAAAAAATTGCCACCATTGAAGCATTGACACGGCTAAATTTACGTAATGTTTATAAGAGTTCCTAGTAAATATAATCAACGAAGCACAAGGAGTAATTTCCTTTTGCGGCAGGTGAGAATACTATTATATACCACATGGGGACAAAAAAAGAAATACGACTTTGTCTCGTCCTGATAAACAAAAAGCCAGGATCTTTATTTTCCACCCTTCCCCCCGCCCTTATCCTAATAACCTATAGAAGAGGATGCATGATATCTTTCCCTCGCTGCTGCTACTACTACTACCACCTCTTGGGATGAAAATTTGATGCATCAAAGATGAAGCAACGCAGTGGTAGGAAGAAGTCAGCCGGTAATCGCATCAACTTGGATGATCGTGCGTATCAGACCTTGGCCTTGAGTGAGCACATATATGTTTTATTGGATTGTGTTTCATATAACCTTTGTAGATCTTCTAGCAATCGTAGCTTGAGACCTGCATTGGGCCACCAGGAAAATAATCAAGGCAACCCCACTCTCTGCCGAGACATTATGGTGGCATTTTGGTACAGGAGCTGACATATTACACATTGTCACATGGCAATGACCCCTCCCCCACAACTCAGACAATCAATGAGCTTTTCATATGTGTAACTATTGAGACAGGTGGGTGTGGTACTGTAATAGCAAGACCACCCTACCATCCATGCCATGGTATAAACCAACCCTCCCACTTTCCCCCCAATATATAGCATGTGTTACTTATCATATCAAAGTGTTCTGATGGGACAACCATGCACTGCCTCTCCTGTTAAATTAACGCTCAGTGCATCCCAGGGTGAATGACCACATGTGTGCCTGGTTAAACCCTGGCCTGCATGCACTAGTTTCTACTTTGTTTACCTAGCCATATCCTCCTCCCACAGAGTGGTTTTATGTGTTTGTTCTTCTCAAGGTGACTCAATAAAAAAAAATCCAGTCCCCCTTCAGCCTCATCCCTCTGACAGAGGATAACCTCTCCCCAATTCCAACAAGAAAAGTTCTCTTTGGTAGCCTGGAAACTAGTATTTTACATGAGAGCAAAAAAAACATCTCCAGAGCTCCCCTGATTTTGGCTTTAATATTAACATATGGTTTGATGGTGCATATTATTTTTGAGAGCTTTACATAAAAAAAAGGGTACTCCAAATTCCCAGAAGACATGTGTAACTATTGAGACAGAATCTCACCACTTTGGGGGGGGGGGAGTTTAATCATGGAAACTTCAATAAATTGTTACCACATGGTCCAACTAGCTAGTGCCCTGTAGCTTTCTCTGAAAAGTTAATCATTAAATGTTCCATAGTTGAAAAAGGCTGTGAAGAAAAGCTCATCTCCACCATATGGCCTATTCGTTTTGTCTGTAACATGATGTCCCAAAATTGTCCCTTTTTTTGGTCGTTGAAAATGTCGCGTTTTCGACCTTGCATAAAAGGAACGCCATGTAGTGAAAGTCGAGAAAATTTATGTCTACGTTATGGGGGAAAGGTGCTAGGGTCGTTACGCACTAATTTGCTCCGTCAGTTCATCGTATTATAAACCTGTCGGTCAAAGCAGCTGCAATATTCGAACGTCTCGGTCAATCAATCTTTGCGACAGACGTTGACAAATGTATATCCCATATTTATATATCTGGGCATTAATTCTTTTTCACTTGGAAAAAGTCATACATTTGGAACTTTGTTTACCATGTGCACAATTTAAGCCCCTTTCCTTTCATTTGTAAGGCCAATATACAGTTTACGTAACTATACCATTAACGTACCGCTTAATCTTTGAGTGCCGGGAGAGGAAAAGGGGAGAAAATTTAAAATAACATCAGCTTACCTATATCATGGCAGACCTTCTGCATGTGCGAGACTTGCGAGGAAAAGGTTTGGGCCTAATTTTTTTTTTTTTTTCAGCCGACAAGTTTTCGACTGCTACTAGGTGTTGCACAATTTGTCTCTAGGGAAGCATTCAATCATCCACTAGGAGGCCACCTAGGGTTTCTACATCGATGCTGTAAAACAAACTGAATGTTACGCCAGCAACATCGGAAATCGCAGAAAACCCGGCCGGGCAGTTTTTACTGCCGTCTCTCGATCAATCGAGTCAAAGGCAAGGTCGATATCTCTTCTTCTTTAGCTTTGGGAGAGCGGGGCGCCAGTCTGGGATTGCTGCCTTGGGTTTAGCGACCGGCCTGCGATACATCTGGAAGCTCTTAGCACACGCCCCGAGTCGC
Organism: Orphnurgus asper; assembly: GCA_027574785.1. NCBI lineage: Eukaryota > Metazoa > Echinodermata > Holothuroidea > Elasipodida > Deimatidae > Orphnurgus > Orphnurgus asper. The sequence goes on along the minus strand of JAODAG010315001.1, from coordinate 8,329 downwards.
CGCTCTGTCAAACGCTGGAAGAATTTTTTTACGACGCAGTTTTTCCCGGAAGGGGACGAAAATAAATAGAGGGGAAGGTAACGACCGTGACGTGGGACATACCCGTGAAATTCAGATTTTAAAGGTGGGAGGGGGTTTTCAGTATGTACTGAAAGTAAAAAGAATAATTAACACTGACCACAATTTGCTTTCCCTTAAAACAAAGTACACAACAAACACAAAAATAAGTTATTTACGGAGAAGTTACAAAAGTTTGCATCATCTTACGCAAACCTGATATTTTTCGTACCTGATCACATTAGACGATAATGCTTGCTTGGATGTGTGTACACATTTGTGCAGAAATCCAACGGACTGCAGCGCAGGTGATTGTGGGGGGGGTGGGTGTTGAAAGAGGGGTTGGAAGAAGGATGTGAGTTTACCGCAGAAAACGATAGAAAAATAGACCAACAGGCTCTGGCAAGATATGTACAGCATACATACGGACAGGATGAGTTACTGTTCCATGTCGGTTAAGAGCTTCACCAGAGAGCCCAGGGTTTAGGGAGGGGGAGATGTATCTAAATCAAACACTGATTCCAATATGATTCCTACACCTATAACCCCTACTATAGGACTTGTTACAATTAGCAGAACAGAGGGGGGACAACTGGATTTCCCTAAAAACTATACCCATTTGGAGTTAATTTTCCTAGCTTTACATATATATAGTAACAATCTCCCATGAAATCCTTGGAAATATTCCCCCGTTCTATATTCTTCCTGAAGGACACTTTTTGGAAGGATTTCGAAAGCCCCCCCCAGCCTGCTTCAACATGGTCTAATAGGCCTACATCTAGTGTGTTAGGCAATGGGCCTAATTAAAGTAGTCTCATCTGAAAACCATACCCGTAATGGGAGAAAATAAGCTTAAAACAAAAATTCCCAAAGGAAAAAAATATATAGTTAGCCTAGAGTGAGTGATGTTGAGTCAGTAAGATTAGAAACTCCTTCCAAACAAGGTTGCCATGAGATAATATAAGAATATAAAACCTTTAAGAATCCCCTAAGGATATAGCCAATGTAAGAGATGGGCATGGTAGAGCCCAGAGAGCAAAAACGCAACATCGCTCTGGCCAATACTGACTGGTATGTACTTCAAGGCTACTTACTATAAGCCTACCTCAAATATAGTGTATACATACATAGTATATGTAGATACTAGCCTATCTGTAACTTATATATACTCATGTATGTATCCTACACATTTGAGGTGGTCTTACATGAAGTACATACTGTACTAACATCCAGGCTATGCATACAACTTTGGAGGCCCCAAATTGTAGCACTGTCCTTTAAGTGTCCATGGACTTCCACAAAAAAGTGCTCTTGAAGACATTTTTACTCCACCAATTTGCTTTTAGACATGTCCTCCCCTTCCCCTGATAAACTGTGTTCCCCCTCCCCGTCAAAAAGATAACATCATCTGTATGATGTTATCTTTTATAATACTTAGATATGCGATAAACGAAAATGCAGCTGGCCACCACAAAATGCATCCTTTCTCTCCTGGCCTAAATTTGTTACAGACACAGAGGTCAAATATTTTAAATAGAAGTAGGAAGAAAGCCTTCAGGATAGCAATGAAATTGTTACAAACATTTGACCCCAGGTCAGCATACCTGACTTTCTACTAAATAAATTTGGGGGAAATTTGTATAGCAGGAGAAAGGTAAGTACTACTTGACAGCAAAAGCTCACCACTTTTGTCTGGTTGTAGACAGGTTTTATCCTGGCCAGAGCATTCTGTTCCGTGAAGATGACTTCCATGAGATTCTTCGCGCTAACGCCGTTGACGAGGATCACTGGTCTCTCCAGGGTCTGTAAGATGCCCGCATCTCGGAGCTGAAACAAGAGCAGAAAGGCAACTACGGCATTGTAGGGTAGGTATATGCACAACGCACTGCAGTGAGAGCTACTACGTACGTATTATCACAGATAATGTAATGCAGAGGTACATGGATTCAACACTGTTTTGCTATGCAAACTTTTCATCAAACTACAGTGTCGTTCTCCACTGGTACGTAATACAAAACCCTTTTGGAATCTGTCATTGCCATACTGCCTTTATTAATTCCTTTATTAATTCATTTATTAATTTATATATTCACTTCTCTTGCTACCAACATGTGGCTTGAACGATATCATCTAGCTGCCATAAAGTTCTCAATAACTCTCGTCTTTCCTTTTCAGACTGGTCGATTAAACTATTATGCATATGTACATACACTTAATGTATACACACACATACGTACATATGTAATGTACATACATGTACATATACACACACATACATACATACACATATACGTACATCTGTACATATATACACATATACACTTACAATAATATCCATTGTATTCATGATGAAAAACCATGGTCAGACAGCACCATTAGACAATACCATGATCAAACAGCACCATCAGCCAATACCATCAAGCAGAACCTTCATCAGACAGCACCATTAAATAGCACCATAAGACAGAACCTTGAACAGACAGCACCATCAGACAAAATGATGACCTGCCATCACCGTCAGACAGAACCACCATCATACTGCACCATTCACAGAACCATGATCCATTGGACAAAACATGATCAGACAGAACCATCGGACAGAACACATGATCACACAGCAGAATCAGACACAACCATCAGACAGAACAATAATCAGACAGCTCCATCAGACAGAACATTAATCAGACTATAGCACCATGACACAGAAGAACAATTAGACAGCACTATCATACAGAGCCATGATACAGAACCATGATCAGACACACCATGACGGCATTGTATATATATTTATGAAGGTAAATCATGCCATAATTTAGTTAATAAATTTTACAAACCACACAATCAAATCAAACTCAAGGATACATAAAATAAAACAATCAAACAATAATTATATAATGATAATTAGCCAACACTGATATTGAATAGCATTAGAGTAGCATTGATCACCAAAATGCTTTGCATTTATACATCCAGATAAAAATATACCTGTCAATCCAACCAAAGGTAAAATCTAGACGAAAAAGCAAGGTAGCCAACCAAAGGGCAGCAGCAACTGTCAGTTTTTTTTTTTATAAGGTATAGTACTGTCTGTCCTCAAAGACGAACCCTTTGCATTGCAAACCGTACTGTTATCACCAAAGGTTAACCCCCGCAGCAGATTCAGATCCAAATCCACGTATGTACACCTATCCCTCCCTCTCTCTCTGTGTATAACGACAAGAGGCAATTAACTGTACGACAACAGCGTTACAATAAACTAACAGCTGGATCTCCAAAGAATCGCCGCCGCCGTATAAGGCTTGGAGATAACGAAAGTAAAACAGCCGAAACAAACATTTCGAGCAACACTAGCTCTTCTTTCGGCAGCGTAGAGACGACTACAGTCGGGGGGGGGAATTGAACCTTACATTCAATGCAGGTAGCTGCGTTTCTTCTCCACAATCGTAATTTCTTGGCAAGATGGCGATTTCTCCCTGTGAGATATTCAGACGTGTACAAATTTCATCCACTCATCAAAAACATATCACATTGCGCATAAAGGTAGTTGTAAGTTTGCAACAAGATGTTACTGGAACACAATCGAGAAGGATAGAAATCGGTTTAAATCAGACGCAACAGTTCGTGCATTCCGTAGAATCTATCTTGGATGTGGAGAGCAAACGGCATAGATTATCGGTCGAAACTCGATCGTCGCATTCAAAATACTTACAAAACTACGGCGTTTTCCATAAAAAATAAACGACGGAAAAAAAAACCCGCGAGGCGTTATTCGCAAAATCTCAGAAGATCGCCGGCGGAGTGCCTCTGGCCGTACGACTGACGCCTGGTAATTAAAGCGACCCTCAAAGCGAACGCTTCTCCAAGCCACCGTAGAAAGAAAAATAAACCGATGGCTCCCATTTCCCAATGACCGCAGGGGCCAACTCGGAGAGTTGCGAGCAACGCATCGGCGGCGTGCAATGCTGCCGCGGTATGAAACATTTATGCAGCGGGCGCATGCTGCAGGAGGACATGCTCTCTCCTCTCCGAGATGCGGCGGCAAATGTCGCCCTGACTAGTATGACTCAGAGAGAAGGAATATTTATTCCTAAAAGAGGGAAAAAAATCAAGGGGGGGAAAGGGAAATAAACGGAGAAAAATCTCGACTAATCAAGACTGAAACCCGAACCAGAGAGGTGTCGGCTTGTACTTCGCTACGCACTGGGGGAATTTTTTTTTTTTTCGGTTTTGGCGGGTTTAAAAATGTTTTCCGATCTCGCATTTGATGCGCGCCGGGCAACCAAATGAAATACGGGGGGGGGGAGGAGCATGGAAAATAATGGAACTTGGAATTCACTACTTTTTTTTAGACGAGGGTTATACAATTAAATTACAAGAAATGGGTCCTGCGGAACAATAGAGTTGCTGTATGTCATGAGGTCCTAAGGGGGGAGGCCGGGAGGGTAATTAATTCATGACATGACGGCGAGAAATAGGCTAGCCAATCCCATCATGGGATACGTCTTTAATTATTATAAGAAATCACAATGCAACTCGAATACTGACTTATTCTAACTTATTCAACAAGTGTGAATTTTCATGCCATTATCTATATTCCAGGGTTTGTCATAGATTTCTAGATCTCCACAACCCAATCCATTTTAGTATGCCAAGAAGAGGTAATAAACACGCCATATAATTCCCAGAAGAGCAGAGTACAGGAGTAAATGTATACATCCTTCAATGTTCAATGCTTGCTGGTCTGTATTGGGGAGTAATGTTTAAATGAACTTGACTTGACTTCCTCCATACACTTAAAGTATGTCAAAGGATATATATGTATATATTTCAATCAAATAATATAACCAGAGCAGCAACATCGCAGTAGCTCGTATCTACTAAGCAGTACATTCATACTTTGCACCTTTAATGACATACCCTTAATTGATGCGGGTATGACAAATAATGAATCATTTAAAGCATCTGTCTGATAGGGATGTTAAATGGGATGGATTGCTACACGTCGTTACACTTCTGATACATTGGTCGAAAAGAGGCTTGCCAAAAGCTGGCATTTCATCCACGATCACCACACGGACAGGGTTTTGTTTATGAGACTATGAGGCTTCCTAACCCTTATGTAAACCACCTTAAATATAGGATACATACATGAGTATATAGAGTTAGGGGATAGACTAGTATCTACCTACACATACATACACTATATTGAGGCGGTCTTACATGAAGTATATACATAGTTTCTGGACGTAAATTTGTAGCCTTAATCACTGTATCGCAGTATTTTCCACAAAAAGCAAACAGTATGCAAAACATGCATAGAGGTTCCTTGCCTTAAATCAGCAACTACTATAATAAACAGGAAGAATTGGGTACCGTGACCCCCCCCCACCCCAAAATACACACACACACGTCACCATCCTGGTTATTCACAGTGAATACCAAGTGAATGAAGTGAAGACACTAATGGACATACATGCTAATCATAGCACAATTCTACCTGGCCAAATCCATGGGAAACAGTGACCTAAAATATTTGCACAATGTTTATCTACAAAATCATTCCTAGGAATAACAGGCTTGTCATTAGAGCAGCACATAGCAAGAACAATAGGGGACTTCTACTCAATGTGGAGAAAAATCCAATGTAGGCCTATAACGACGAAACTGTATGAAGAATTTAAAAATTATCGGAAGTCCAAATGAGTATTGGGAGAAAAAGCTTCCCTAAATGTCTTTCATAAGGTATTTTTATATATTAGGTTTGTTACTTAAAAGGTTACAACATTTATTTATTCCTGCCTTAAATATCATACTGGGCTATGTCCCTCCTCAAAGCCATCACCATTTTGACCTTTTGGGGTCAGTCTAGCAGATGCTACACCATAATTAAGCAATTAAATTTAAAAATAAAATGAAAATGTAATCTGCAAGACCAAGTTTTCAAAAGCAAGGATATAAGTTTGGGAAATCCAATCTCTCCATTTTTGAAGGCAAAATCTCTTTGACAAGAAAATGCCATTTTTGATGTGGAAATTTAATTGACCACACGGCGCTACCACACTCTGACAGTGGCCAGAAAGTAGCCGAGGAAGTTAAACGCTACGTTGCAAAATTTATCGTGTGCCTCTTGACGAATGACAACCAATGTTTAAAACAAACAGATATGGGCCCATCGTCGCTTTTCGTGCCAAGTACGAAAGTCATGCAAAGGTAATTGACACTTTGAAGAATGCAATATTGGCATGCCCACTCATTAGTATGCACGCTAACTACTACAAACACAGTAATTGTGCTCTGTATGATTACCATCCTGAGTGCTCTAGCTTCTGCAGTCATGGTTACAAGCAGAGAGACCCATACAAGCGCTATACCCACACAAGTCATCAAAACCTATTGGTTTGGGTTTTTTCACCATTGACCCCTGGCCTCCGATCCTTGCACCAGCCTATGCAGACAAGTTCCAGAAGTTCAACAAGCTAACTTTGTTTGGATTTTATCCATGTAATTATGCTCCTTTCAGACATGATAGGATTGATACTGATACTGAAAATAATTTGTTTATGTGTTTTCTCGTACTATCTTGACCCACACCTAAAATCTGACCTTTGATTCCATTCTGATCAGTTAAAAACATTCCTGTCAACAGTAACAATTTCATACTATATAGGTCACCATGTCAATACAACTATGACAAGGAAAAGACCAATCTTTCTTTCCTTCATTTAAGAACATTTAAATATATTGTGTTCGTGCACAATGCATATCATTGAATAGCAATAGGTCTTCTTATTTCATACATTTAATGTGTTAGGCTACCTATTAATCTACACCAGGTGATATTCACACAAAAAACTAGATCAAAAGTTTTCAATAGGCAGATAAACAGAATAAACAAGTAAATAAACAGAATAGTTTGAGGAGCCTTTCATGGAAGGAGGGATGGTTGGAAGAGCAAATCTTGGGCTTATTAAACTTATTAAATAATTGAAATTTCTCACAGTAAGCACCATGACAACACTCATACTCCAGAGTGACATCTGCCGCATCTCGCCTTGGCAAGGGGAGCACGATGTCGTTCTCCCGCTTAAAGTGTCATATGTTTGTTAATATGAGCAACCATTCCTTTCGAGGCTGGCTCCAGATTTATACTGTACATTGGCGTTGATCACTGCGTGCAATGAGGCAGTTTGACAGATCCAATCCTCAAAATAGCTGGAGAGTATAGCTATCTTCCTTTGATATCAGCCCTTTTTAAATACTCGTTTTGTAAAAATTTACTCAGTCTGATGGAAAGAGGCTAAAGGGAATTATGGTACATCCTTTGAACTGTGATCGTCAACGTCCTACATTCGCTGACTCGCTCTCGCTGCAAGTTTTTTTCATGCATCATTAAATGCCACTTAACACCGAGCCCTTCGGGGCGGGAGAAAAGGGGCAAACAAATTTAATGCAAATGAATGTTAGGTAATATTTTCTGTTCTTCAAGTATATCTACTGACAGGTAGGACAGGTGGACACATTCAGCAAACACAGTATTTAGTCAAGAAGTCCACTGGATTAAAGTGGAACAAGTGTTAGTACTTTACAATAAAATGTTGAAGAAAAAAAAAAGGGAAGAGGGCCTACTTGTTATTGGCTTGGCTCGTCGGCATCGTTACAGCTAAACATCTGACCTACTTTCGTTACAGTTATTTTTGTTTACGTGTAATATCTGAATCCGAAGAAACATGCAATCTACGGCTGGTTTGATTATTAATTGCATGAAGGCAAAAGAAATGGAGAGGTACTTGGGTAGGAAATGCGGTCCTGGCAATGGTCAATCTCCTCTCAGTTCAAACCTCAGGAATCATGGTTGATTATTATCCATGAAGGCAAAAAGAAAGTGGTTCTTAGGCAGGAAAGTAGGTTCTAGCAATGGTATATCCTCCCCCTTTGAACCTCAGGGATCATGGTTTGATTATTAATGTATGACAAAGAGAAATGGAGTGGTTCTGAGGCAGGAAAGGAGGTTCTTAGTAACGTTCCTCCCACTTCGAACCTCAGGAATCATGCATGGTTAGATCATCAATGCATGAAGGCAGCTCCTCCCAGCTGATGAGAGGCCACAATCAGGAATAAGGTTTCGTAAGTTAAGAACATCAACGGTGCACCGATTCATACGGCTAAACTAAACAATCATTATATTGGACCAGGAAATGGCTTTTTCTTTGAAGGGGATACTCTGTAAACATCCCTTGCAATATATATATATATATATATATATATACAGGAA
>JAODAG010314990.1:1952-12196 GCA_027574785.1 Orphnurgus asper | reverse complement strand
TTAAGCCATAATCGTATAGCTTGTGAAAACAAACCAACATGCATTATCAGAAACTGTACAAGACAAGCCAGCATCGGCCACAACGGTGACAGGTTTATTCCTAATATTCTAATTAAATATATAATAGATCTTCAGTAAACTCACTATGACGTGTTGGCGATAACCCTTAGTATTCATCAATATTTATATCAGTGACTTTTGGACACTGATGCTGCTGATTATACACTACATAGATTTCAATCTTGCAACTATTCGGTGGAGATAACATGTTTATTTGGATTGGTTTACCAATACTGTGTTGTAAGTTGAAGACCTTCCGTACGGTATCTTCCGATCAATAAGACGAGAAAATGGTGAAATGGTCTTCTTCTTCTTCCTTTATAAGAAAAGTCACCCACGAAAGAACCTGGGCTCCATTACCAAACAATGGTTACAATGCATGGCATCATTACCATAATGCAAAAGTGATTATCTTCCCTGCCCCAATCCTCCTATCGATCGGATTGTTTCATCCAAGGAGAGCCACATAACGCCATCACTACGATTCTACCCAAAGTGCAGTGTATGAATGAGGCCAAGGACGCCATAGTTTCTGTGAAAGCCGTTGAAGGAACTTCAAGGTGCGAAGTCACCGATTGAATTGAAATTCAAAGATTTCTTTTTCGTACTATACGTCACTAAATGAAGAAAAAACCACATCAACTTGTTACTTCGAAGAGAGGCGATCGAAGAGAGAAAAAAAGGGTACTGTTCCAGCGTACCTTCAAACATACAATACCCACATTTAAACTTATATAACATATAGCACAAATGACAACACTAAATAACAATGTACCGTACCTTTTAGAAATAAATAATTGTTAATGAGGAGAACCATCCATTTACAATGTCTGCGCGTTGGTGTGTGTATAGGCCTTATGTGTTGTAGGGTTTGGGAGGTAAAATATCAGGTCGATTGCGCCATGTCGCGTAGAAAGCAAACCGTAGATAGAGATTTCAATAAATACTAACTAACAGGCACCACACTGTATATGGCCATTCAAGTAGCTATTAGCTACGCCATTAACAATCTCGAGATACAGTTTGATGTACAACGAAACCACAACCACTTTACCGGCGTAGAGTATACACGTAACCTAGTAGTAGTAGTAGTAGTAGTATTATTACAGTAGCCTTGGAAATGTATAATATCGTTCTCGCATTTCCGTGCGTTTCCATATTTTCGTGCACTACACATATACAATGTTAAGATAGGCCTATTTCTATATAGCTGCACGAATATTTTGCGATGGAAAATACGTTAATAATGGACTGTTACGATAATTTGGTATCGGCACTTAAATGTTCCTAATCTCGTCAGGAGTTCGGCAAATGTTAAAGCCTAACTTTGATCGTAACATTTAGCCAAGCAATTTGAATCAAGTAAATTATCGTTTTTTTATTCTAACAAACATGAAAACAACGATGGCATTCCAGAGAGAAGAGAATGCTGTTTCCGCTTATGTTGACAGCATGTCGTGGGAGGATACAGATATGACTCAATTCCACCTCAAGTAATGGTGATTAGTTCCGCGACATTTCCGAAAATCTGGAAGTGGGCAGTGGGCTTAGGCGACAAGAGAATCCCACCGTAAGACCTCATTAACGCGGCGTTGCGGGACTGACTGGGTGAAAGAACGAATACGTTATTTTGCTGACTGGCGATGGAGGTTACGACCTTGTCATAAACTACTCGAACCGTTTCAAGACAAACGGGGCTAATGTTACCTTGTAATGCATATGATAAACGAAGTGGCGGTTTATTATCATTGGCTATACGAGCTTTCTTTCTAGTTACCATTTTGGACCATCAACAGTCCGCTCCTCCCTCCCCCCCCCCACACACACTTCAGAGAGATGACAATTTCGCGTTAAAGATTTTGAAGAAAAATACTGACAATTAACCCTCTGTATTGGCTTTCAAAATATCGTGTAGACTACAAAATATAAAGACTTGTGCATTATACTTTCAAAAAAGGTCATTAATATATTTTGAAGCGATGGCATTGTTTCAAATAATAGCAATGCAGGGTGGCTATTGTAATTCTGTGAACAAACTTTTACATCGCAATTTGATCTTAAATTAGAAGCACACATTCTTGCAAGGGCGACTCGATTCTCCACGATTGTTGAAATGATGACAGCATGCAACATGTCGTCGGGTGCTTTCAACATTAAAGCACATGTTATATATTTACATGTTACATGTGTTGTGAACACCTGGCGCACCCGTGCCGAAAGGGTTCACTGCATTTGCAAGCAATTGTAATATTGTGTGATATTGCATATATATGCCCGTATGTTATAACACTCTAACACATGTTAAAAATTTGATTGCTTGCTCGTTTCTCAAACGACTGATCAATTGGGTCTGTGTAAATACAGCGAGAATGCTAGAAAACCAACCCACCAGACCGAAGGAGTATACAGCTATATCGTCAGCGATCTCCGGGTTTCCCATATTTCTCCATACTTCTCCATATTTCTCCATACATCTCCATTCTCCATATTTCTCGTAAACTCCTCATTCCAGAGTAGAAAGATGAACATTATGCCACTCTGTACATTTGCGGTTCCTTAGAGTTGTCACGTTCAACACATACCCTACTATGGCTCCCCATATTTCTGTTTTAACACAAGTGGCTTCCAAAAGCGACTCGAATTTAACATGTGTTGGAGTGTTATAACACAGAGACATATATGCTTAACACCGTTCTTTTAAATAACATGTTAAACGTATGCTATGTCAGACTAACGGTGGTGACTGTTTAACATGCATCATTTGATGAACATAGTACCGTAGACAGTGAAAGTGTTGACACTGAATATTGTATAGACTAGGCAAATCATAACACTATCATTGACTTTGATGTTCAGTTGTATCGCCAACCTCTGTTAATCCGCCAACAAAAAGGTGGCATGACTTGGTTTGGTATAAAACAAATGGAATACGTCTACAAACTTTTCAATATTAATACGAGCACATATCTCATTGAAATTTGTAATAACATTTAACAAAAGCTTTTGAACGGGCGGATCCGCCTAAGGCAAACAATAATTATGTCAGGTTATTGTGATTTTTCGACAACAGACTAATTATTTCGGAAGCCAGACGATCGAAGAGAAAAGTACTACAGTCGTTCCCCGCATTTCTGTGGACACAGAAAATAATAAACTTATCGCACGTAGCATATTAAGCATATTTAACAAAAGCTTTTGACGAGCAGAGCGGCCTATGGCAAACAATAATTATTTCAGGTGATTGTGATTTTTCAACTTATTATTTCGGAAGCCAGACGATCGAAGAGAAAAGTACTACAGTCGTTATGGGGGACCTCCTGAGAGCCCCCCCCCCCCCAGGACGGCGTTCGACAACGTGTTAGCCATGTATTAAACAACTTTGAAATGGCCGTTACGCCACTGGTTAATACCGAATTAGTATCGTCCTATGTCTGTGTGCTATGTAGGTTTTCTACCCCCCCCCCCAACAACTTCTTCACAACGCTTCATGACAAGGTTATCATATCTCTCGCCTAATCTTCTAATTAGGTCAATATTCGTGTAAATGATCTGTATTAGATCTTTAGTAAACTCATTATGACTTGTTGCCCATGATCTTTAGTACCGTTATTCGTTAATATTTGTACCAGCGGTTTTGGCGACACTTAAATAGTTGATACGCTGCTAATTATCCACTACATATAGATTAAAAACTTGCAAATATTTGTTTGAGGACAAACCTGACAGATAACTCATTGCCTTTGATACGATTGACAATTAGATTGGATTAATGTTGAAGAATTCATCAATAAGACGAGGAATGATGTATATATTGCTTCCTCCCATAAAACGAGGCCCACATAACATCATTATTGCGCGCACTATACGCGAGTCTGCCAACGTGCGCGCGGTGTATATGCGTATATGCCTCGAGAAAAGAGCGTCAAGTTACGGTGAAGCCCGTTGAAGGAACTTTTAAGGGGCGAAGACACCAATTGAAGCACTAGGATTTATTTTTCTTTTAAATTATTATTTATTAATAATTAATTATTATATTAAGAGACGGCTGGATGGGAAAGTACTGTGAGTTCCAAACACAAAATAATCCCTCACGTTGAAATTGATCTCATATATCATGAATGGGATTTGTACCGTTACTTATTAGCAAATCATGGAAGCTACTAAAAAAAATTACTGCTTAGTTTCCTTGTTGTTAGCCTACATTGTGTAGACTACAAAATATAGAGACAAAGTTTTGCTTCCAAAAAGGATCAAGTCGATTATGATTTTTGAATCGCTCGCATTGTTTACAAACTTACAGTTTAACGTATCAATCTGAGGTTAAATTAGAAAGAAATCCTGCAGTTTTCAGCTTGGCCACTCTATAGCCTAATATTGAAAATGATCCTCGCCGAACGTCACATGTACTGAACACATTGCGATAGTTAATGTTGCTGGCCACTTGTATCTTTTTCAACGTTTTTAAGTAGGCTATATCAGAATCCGGTGAATACAAAAGCGACATTTCGAGATATCAGCGTTTTCACATTTCTTGAAAGCCACGAGAGAAGATTTTAGTACATAATGCCATCAGAGAAAAATGTAATGAATTTCTTTAAAATGTTTCGCTTTCTCACCGAATGTCACTGTTGAGATAAGAGACGGATGTATGGTAGGCGGTATATAATTCTCGGTTCCATTTTGTACATAACAAATAAAAAATAAACGAGAAAGAGGTCAATCAATTGAAAAGTGAAAGGAAACGACGCTAACAAATATGTTATGTTAGGTTTATAGCAAGTTATCCCTTCCGAAAAAATCAAGGACTCAGTATTGTTAATCCAAATTAACGATTGAATTGTGTTATCCGCCTCATATTATACGATTTGTGTTTAGTAGATATTTGTCTCGAATATGCTGGCCTTGAACTCTTTCCATAATGTCATCTTCTTCTGGTGATCTCCGTGAATTCGTCCTAGGTAACATTTATTGACTTTTTGTTTCGGTGTTATATAGGCTATACTGTTAAATGCCAGCTGTACGGCTATAGAAACACAGACATATAGAAATATTAATGTGGTCAGGGTGGGAGGTCATTCATGAATAAGATACAACCAACGACACTCTCCCTCTCAGACCTCTGACCTCACTTGTGTCCTAGAGGAGATCTCACCCCAGCCCTTATAAAGACTAATCCAATGCCAGAATTATTGAGATTAAGGAGCATGTAATTTAAAACAGGTTAGTTCAGCATAATGAGCAGGTGGAGTATATTATCTAGAGGTTTGGAGGGAATATTCCCACGTAAAAATAATGTTCTTCGTTTTTAGTGAGTGGCAATTGAGAGAATTTGTTTGGATAAAGGAACTGCTGTTATACTCAGATTGCTCAACTTATATGCTGCATACAGCTTTAAACGATTTCGTCCAAAAATGAAACAAGATTTGTCACGAAATATATAATGAGTGTAATTAGTGTAATGTAATTAGTTTGCTTAACAAATGAAACATCAATATGGTGTAAAGCCTTTTTGCAATGTTTATATTTCCTCCGCGCAAATCTTTTCGATCTTTAACACCGCCTAATTAATTCAAGTCGAGTAGCTAAACAATATATTGAAAGAACTTACCGCTCAGAATTTGTACCGTTGTTTTATCTTTTGTGTCACAATCCACTCTGTAATCAGAATGTAGGCCTAGTCATTATTTTACAAGAACCAAAGTGTAGAGGGGGTGTTTTATTGGGAGGCGGGGGGGATTTAATGGTGTCGAATACATGTTCAATGTCCTTTGGATTTTCTTCTGTACAATAGTGAGGCGGGGAAGCCACAGAAGGAGCTTGTGTATAAGGACTACTTACAGCTCGGCAAGATTCTGAATGCTCAAGAGCGAGAGAGCGGACGAGATGGAGATCCGGCTCATCATGACGAACATTTCTTCATCATTGTGCACCAAGGTAGACACATTCTTACTGGATGTAGAGAAGAAAGAAATCAAATTATGTGCCGGCTAAATAAATTATAAAAATATAAAAATATAGTAGCCTACCAATGTAATACCGACAGGCTAATACATATCCGTACGGTCGGGATGGGGGGTGGTAGGGAATGGGGGAGGGGATATGGTCTCGTTTGATCTATGGAAAGAGGTCTACTTGCTAAATCACTGGACCGACTCCTCACTCCTTGTAGTTAAATCATTGGTTACCATACTGTCAAGAAACATTTTTAACAACTAATTAACTGGAAACAGATTAATTTTAATGTATAATTAAGCAGCGAACCACGTTGCACTCCTCCCTTGGGAGACGGATCCCTAATCAACCACCCCCCCCCCTTCCCTCCGAACTCGCTCGCACTGTTTTTTGAACTCATGTTACGTGCCTAAACAGACGAACCGACTGGCCAGTCACCTGTTGTTCAATCTATTGACTCTGGTTAATTTAATTAATTAATTTGAACCCTTAAGCAACTAGCGTATACCTGTTCGTCCATGCATAGCTTCCATGACCTCACAGCGTCCATGACCTCCCAGCTTCGGCCACTACCGGGCGGTAATTTGCAAATTCAATGGACGCAGGTTTCTTCTGGGTAGTTCGTCGATTACGTCATAGCCGTGATGGAATATCAGCCCATTGTAGAGCTAAATAAAACAGATCGAGCTCCGCGTGAGCGAGTCAAAGTGTCCCTGTTGGTACGAAAACGGACCGCATGGTAGTTTATGGCGTAATACATGTAGCTATTTGGTTTTAAATAGGTTTTAAATTTGTAAATTCCCATATTTTACATATGGTACATTACAGGGTAAAGCATTGATCACTGCATTTGATCACTGCTATGTCCCACTATGCCAAATTAATCAAGGTGCAATTGATTAATGTGGAAATCAGGGGAACTAGCTTGCGGGAGTGGAACCTTCCCTCTGAAATTTTTGATTCGAAGTTTTAAAATTGAAATACAACTATTACACAAATAAGTCGAAAACAGCTTTACAGGGTAATGCCTAATGTTAGCATATTACGGAACGGTAAACGTTATGTAAACGGTAAACGTTATCAAAAAAAATTACTTCACTTGAAGCTCCGAAAGGTATACTTTAGCTTAGGCAGGGGGGAAACCTCTCTTGTACCGATTCGCAACTCTTTTAACTTTCCACCAGGATACGGCTCCGAATATTACTGTCCTACTTTTTGCGAAGGCTCGTTTAAATTTTGTCTTCTCCGCAGTGTATGAACTTTGGTTCAAATCGATATTATTCGAATTAACCGCGGTGAAGAAGTCGCTTCAAGTACTGGATTTAAACAAGTTGAACCACGTGAATGAGAAGATGATACGAATTATCTCTATCCAAAAGGTATATCTATATATATATTTGTTATGAAGAATTTAGAAAAGTTTTACATTATGACATGTGGATATTATAGATGCAACGATGCATGTGGACAAAAATATACCCTAACAGCGATAAAAAAGAGAACGAAAATCATTTTTCAGTAAGAGAAATTGAAACCGATTTGCGACTTGCGCATCCAAGTTGTTTTCTGAAAACATATCCATTTATCGATTCGGCTTTGTCCGGAACTTGGCTTTTTTTTTTTTCAAATTTAGAAACAATGCAATATGATCCTAAAAGATAAGAGAGTGGTCAATTGCTCCTAACAGATTTACAAAAATATTAATCAATGCTTTCGTCACTTGGGGGAGGGGGAGGTGATAGAATATAAATATACCACATTTGCTGATTAACTATTATTGGTGAATATCTACCATTTAGGGCTGTTTGGGGTGTCGACCCCTTTATTTACCAATAATATTCCGCCAACATTTTTTTGGTACCAATGTCCGTAATTTTCCCCTCTGTATTTATTCCTTGAATCGGGTCTTATTTTTCTACATAGATCTTAGTGGACCAACTGCATCTTCTTGACACTCTGAATCCTGCCGAGTTTATGGGGTTCCGTGGTTACCTCTTCCCCGCGTCGGGATTTCAAAGTTACCAGTTTCGAATATTTGAGAATTCGTTCGGATTAAAGAGGGTATGTGGTGATTCCATTTGTTGTAGTTTGTTTTCAGAATGAATATTTGTACACGTGTAGGCGATGATTATGATGACGGCTCTGGTGGTGGCAAAGTTTACTCGGGATTTTTTAAGTCAAAAGCCGGAGAAACAGTTTTATCTACTGTTGTCAAGTTGATCGAGCCCTGGTAGATTGCCTAGATACCTTGATGGTTCCCATATGAATAATACTTTGGGTGAGGCTGTAAATAAACTGATCAATTACTGTCTAGCGAAGTTTGCACGAACCATCCGACAAAACCTGTTACAGCATTGAACAATAAATTTTAAATTCTTGTTTGAATAGTTTAAAGCTAATACAATATCAGCGAGGTCAATGTACGACGAGTGAATTTAAAGTTGAACTAGAAGCGGGGTAACGAACACGCCGTCATGAATAATTAAAATATTACGCTGCATCCCAATAAGGAATTAGCGTTTACCTGTACAAAAATCATATATAGAATAACAACTCTGTGATATTTCAGTGATCTGTAATGATTCTGTATAAATTGATATAAACTACGGCAATGTTCCATTTTAAGACTATAGTCGGTCGGCAAAATGCACTCGATTGGGAGCGCCCGATGTCCATAGAGACAGTACATACAGTGGTTGGTGGAACAGCATAGCATAGTAGTTAATAGGGTGCCGTGAGATGTATAATAGCCACTAAACAGGTCTATTTTACAGATAATACTATAGAACCGATCCATTTTCATTACGTTTGTTTATCACACATATATAGTAGCTACTATATATATATATATCTATCTCTTGGCACATGTTCAATAACCCATAGCACATCCCATTAGCTACTATGGTATGATGATCCACCATCCTCAGGATTTACTATCGCTGTGACATAATGATGGAGAATGATATAGTGTAGGACCAGCCGAAATGCGGCGCCGCGTGTACAAGACCTGGTCTTTTCCATATGTGCACAGCATAGTGAAAACCTGGTGCAGTAGGAAACCCATATTGGGAGGGCGTGGGTGTTTCCATGTCCTCAGCTACTACGATTAAATCACTGATATTGATGAAGTTTTTAAGATTATTTTTTCTTCTCATAGCAAAATCGAAGCCAGTTCGGTCTCCAACATTACAAACAGAACCATCCAAAGGAGATCGTAGATCAAATTGACAAATCAGAGCAAGAACAAACATTCCAGGGGGCTGTTGAGGTAGGTATAACTTTGTTTGGTATATTCTACGGTAGAGTCTCTCCTTTAAAGGTTGAGCTGTCAGTTGGTGCCTGCAGTTGTGGTATTCATTGAGTTGGAAATAGTAACCCATTTTGACGTATTATCCTTAATGGCATCTTTCAGATAACGTTCACAATGCACTTAAATTAACAACGTCATCTTTTTGATGTGTTATGATTTGTATTCGAAATAAGTTAAGATTTGGAACGCATTACCGAGGGAAATCATTGTAGTAACCTAGGCCTACCATAAACTATTTCACAGTTAATGTTGACCATTTTCTAATAAGTCATTATGAGTTATCTCATATTTGGACGAGTGATGGGAGTAGTTTGTTTGCAGTAACGTTTCTTATTCTTCTCATCAGGGAACGTACTCTTGTCTTCTTGTTTTCTTTACACTTCATTTCACAGCTCATTAGCTGGATGAATGAATGAATGAGTAACATCGATGTAAACTACATCGTTCATTTATACTTCTCCACAGAAATGGCTAGAGATGGTATTCGAACATGAAGAAGATGCCCAAAAGTTCTGGAAAAGTTTCGAAAAGGGAGTCAAAGCGACAATCAATGCCATCGAAGAAAAGTTTGCAAAATCAACAGAGGTAAGAAAGTTTACAGGAGTAACGTAAAAAATAAACGTACACTAAATGCTATACAGGACGAAAGTAAAACATACACAGGAAAATATACATATACATAGGAAAATATACACCGTAATATGTTAAATGACACCAGGTGCTATGCTTCCACTAGTATCCAAATGAGTATGACGAGATGTTCCGATGGGGGGTAGGAGGGCACTGACGTATCTAGGAATTAACCTTAGAATGATGGCGTAGTCAGGAATTAACCTTTGGAATGGTGGCGTAGTCAGGAATTAACCTTTGGAATGGTGGCGTAGTCAGGAATTAACCTTTGGAATGGTGGCGTAGTCAGGAA
>JAODAG010314979.1:0-10077 GCA_027574785.1 Orphnurgus asper | reverse complement strand
CTGTCCATGTATGTATTCTCCGAGACCTGTCCATGTATGTATTCTCCGAGACCTGTCCATGTATGTATTCTCCGAGAGGCTGTCCATGTATGTATTCTCCGAGAGGCTGTCCATGTATGTATTCTCCGAGACCTGTCCATGTATGTATTCTCCGAGACCTGTCCATGTATGTATTCTCCGAGAGGCTGTCCATGTATGTATTCTCCGAGAGGCTGTCCATGTATGTATTCTCCGAGAGGCTGTCCATGCATGTATTGACCTGACCATGTTTGTATCCTCCGAGACCTGTCCATGTACCGGTATGTATTCTCCGAGACCTGTCCATGTATGTATTCTCCGAGACATGTCCATGTATGTATCCTCTGAGACCTGTCCATGAGAGAGGGGGGGGGGGAGCGGGTTACTGAGCAGCACAATGTCGAGCTCCTGGTACACCAGTCAAGACGAGTTTGTTACAGCTCTTGCCAGATCGAATGTTACTCGAATGTGAACAGCGAACTTGAACTAGAGAGACTGTTTTATTCACACATTTCAAGTGCAAAAAATAAAAACTATTTTCCACCCACGAAAAAAGCAACTAAGCAAAACTTAATTGAAAACGTTCCTACAATAGAAAACAGCCAGTTACAAAAGAGCTAAATATTTTACACTTTTCTCCAGGCTACAGTCTGTCCTAAGGGGAATTGTGCCAGGAGGCAGGTTACTTAGCCGCTTACGGTTGCAAATGTGTTCACATAATATCGATTCAACAGCATTGTCTACGCCGAGGTCTGTTCTGATATTTGTTTGACTACACTATTGCCTATGTAAACTCAATAGGTTTCCATATGTGGCTTTCAGCAACCTGGGGGAAACCACTCATATTAGTCCAAATCCCATTTTAAATTATTGATTGCGCAATAATATTTACGTCATCATTGTCACTGTAACGGTTTAGGTTGTGTATAGCCAGGGAGCTGTCTCTAGTGGCAGCTCCCTGGTATAGCTAGCCAGCCTACTACCGTGACGTAGTAACAAGTCATATCGAATAGGCTACAGGTTAGTGCAGTAATGATAGTCATTTGAAAATGGGCTCTATTGTTATGAACATTCGAATTCATGAAGTTACTTTTATACACCACGGCAGGTTCAGGCATACAATTCCAGGGAGGGTTTAGCAGTGAAGTGGTCGGCTGACCGTCATTGAAGTGGTCGGCTGACCGTCATTGAAGTGGTCGGCTGACCGTCATTGAAGTGCCGGGTCGGCTGACCGTCATTGAAGTGCCGGGTCGGCTGACCGTCAGTGAAGTGGTCGGCTGACCGTCATTGAAGTGGTCGGCTGACCGTCATTGAAGTGCCGGGTCGGATGACCGTCATTGAAGTGGTCGGCTGACCGTCATTGAAGTGCCGGGTCGGCTGACCGTCATTGAAGTGCCGGGTCGGCTGACCGTCAGTGAAGTGGTCGGCTGACCGTCATTGAAGTGGTCGGCTGACCGTCATTGAAGTGCCGGGTCGGATGACCGTCATTGAAGTGCCGGGTCGGCTGACCGTCAGTGAAGTGGTCGGCTGACCGTCAGTGAAGTGGTCGGCTGTCCGTCAGTTAGTTAACGTTAATTTATCTTTAACCAAATAATATCTTCAATTCGTGAACACTACGTGACTAAACAAATAACACTTTAAATAATTCAATTGTTGTCCTGGTTTAGCTGAACCTGTAGTTAATACAGACGGGGGTGGGGTGGGGTGGGGGTTCGCTGCAGAAATTACAGTAACTCAATTTCAACTCAAACCACGCTGCTTTACCCTTTTTTTTTAAAAGAAAACCCACAACAGTTGTTGAAGCAGCTCCTCCCACAATTCAGAACTTGACTGGCATACCAGGGAGTGCCACTAGTGGCAGCTCCCTGGGATACCATCATCATCCAATTAAGCCAGCTGATGAATAAACATGTCGTTGTATGGCATGCCACCCACACCACAACATTTTGGAACTATTTTGCGAGGTCTTGGTGGGCATGCCGAACTACTTCACATGACCTCCTTAGGGATATCTATCTCTGTCAAGTTGATCCAGTTTAGCTGAGTGTTTTACTGTTCTGTTCTGACACTTTAAATGTAGACAACTGGGAATTTGTAGCGTAAAGAACCGTTGAACAGACTTAGAGAACAGGAGATGAAGTCATCATGGCAAGTCAGGTAAGTCATTCCACTCATCTACCACTTTCTGCTTATCTAGCCTCTATGACCCTCTATGGCTAGAATAAAACATTCATGTGCACCTAATAGGGTGGGCGGAGCTTGCAGAGAAATGTACTCAATCCTTCAACTTTGCCATTATTTTAAGAAAATCTGTAATTTTTGAAGCTCTTGGCAATAATTCCGCATTCTATTTGGCAGATTTGGCCGATTTGCTCACCACCCTCGATGATGGAGTTAAGCATAACGGGTTACGACAAATTCCAAAATCTAGCCGATTCCTGGAACGTGATTATTGCCGTATGAAGTCGAAACGAATTAAAACAGGATTGTGACCGAAAGTACCGACTGAAAATTCCGTAAAGTGTCTTGATAAATTTGTTTAACTTTGTATACTTTAACTAATTAATAAAAGCGTTGAATTCAACGTTAGCCTTTGGTTAATGAGCTTATTTATTTAATACTTCATGTAAGACCACCTCAAATATAGCCTAGGATACATGCAATGATACATGCGTATGTATATAGCAGTATATAGGTGTAGTCTAGACTATTGGCACATGTGCAATGCACACTAGTAGTAGTAGTAGTACTACTAGTAGTACTAGTATAGTAGTATATCTGAGGTGGTCTAGTTACATTGGTAAATTCCCTAATTTCTCTTTGATGCTGCATCCAAACGCATACCTAGGCAACCATTTTGTACAACTACTAGTACTAGTTAATAACGATAGCTAGGTTTGGAGCTAGGTTTGTTAGTACTAGTATTCAAGGACCAACTTGCTGTAGAATTATACTGCCTACTAGGACTTGATTTTTGTTTTTCTAAATTGTAACTGTATAGAACTTTTACGATCTCTTCGTTACTAGTTTAGTACACCGTGCATGTGATGAAGCTGAACTCCCCACTGACTGAGACTGTTAAGTTCATAATGTAACTCATGTAATGGTATGTGTAACAACAGTACTACGACTAGTACTACTAGGACTAAGTAGTAGTACTAAATACACAACAGGGATAACATTTGAGAAGTAATACAACTGAGAACAGTCCATCTTAATGTACAATGGTTTAAGGTAAAATACCCCCTGTAGTTAAATAAATACTTCATTAATGGAGTTACCTATTATTGAATTAATGACTAGTTTGAACCAAAGTCAATTGTTTAGTATTAACATGTGAGAAATTTAAGTTTAAGCCATGTGCCATTAAACCTTACCGTGTATTCATTACACTCTATTGTAGCAATTTGTAGGTCATTCCTTTGGTTACTGGAACCTCATGGTGTTGTATTAAAATATCACAATTTAGAGGGTTGTCCATACTGCTGGGCCTAACTTAACTAGCCTTTGATCATGGTAAATCTCCACACTAGTACTGAGGCCTTGTTTTTGCCATGCAATCAATTTCCCCAATATCTTTGTACCACGGCCACAAATGTTCATATGTATTAAATTTATCCAGTGACATTCTACCACATGGTACATCTATGAGGACATCAGAGTTTCATATGATGTTAGAAAAACAGGCCAAATGTGGATGTAGCATTTTGTGACCCGATGTAAAATCAAGTGTGACATCATGATATATACATGACATGGTTCAACCACAGTGACAGTTTTCTTTGCATCGGTAATAAGCTTCAGCAGCAAGTTGCTACAGTAACATTGGTAAACATTTAAATTGTTATTCTGAAATCCCTGCTTGTTTGATTCCATGTTGTCTATCCTAGTTTTTTTATTTTTTTTGACAAATATGATATCCGTTTTATAACAGAATTGTTACCCCTAGATTCTACACTGTTCAACATCAGTAACAACTGTCATACAGGATAGCATCGGAAAATACAAATACAGCGCTAGTCACGTGATAGAGGTCAACCATCAAGAAGAGCATCCTTTGAACAAACAAGTGACATTCAACAGAAGACAGATGTAACTTCGAAACTGATTCCAATTGACGATTTGGGCCCATTTCTCGAAGGTATTTAATAACAGTCTACTTTTTTGTGAATAACTATTTCACTGTGATTCTGTCGGAAAAGCTAGACAAATCTTTTGGAATTTTGGAGGATGTTACATTAAGCAAGAAATAACAATGAACCAAGCATTAACGATATGAATGATTCAGGTGATTCATCTGTTAAGAAATTTGCTGATGATACAAAGTTGTACAGTGAGGTTTCCACAGAGTAAGATGCCATAAGTATCAAAGATGATATTAATAGGGGTTTTAAGTGGCCAGACTATTGGTAGATGCTCTTTCACGTTGGCAAGTGTAAGGTCGTGCATATTGGTCATTGGTATTCTAATCGTTAATACTGATCTTGATGGTAAGAATCTTCAGGAAGTTCAGTTTGAAAAAGATGTTGGGATCAAAATAGATTATTCTGTCAAGCCTTCTAGGCAGTGTTCTGAAGCACCTAGGAAGGATAACTGGATTTTAGGAATGATTAGGCAAAGTTTCTTCATAATGATATAGTGGTTATAGGCCCTACAAGCAGTTGGTTAGGCCTCATTTGGAGTATGCTGTGCAGGCGTGGGGATTCATAGTTTTGAAAAGATAATTGGAAAAAATTCAGAGAAAGGCTACTAGACTTGTAAGTTCAACGAGAGATCTTTTTGTATAACAAAGGTTGACGTATCTTAACTTATCTTGAGCTTAGACGACTTTGTGATGATCTATTTCAAGCATTTAGAATTGTATCGTGGTTCTGACAACGTGGCTTTTGATACATTTTTAAGAGTTCCGAGTTGATAAGCACTGTTTTCAAGCTTCAGGGATGCAGGTTTTATGTTAGAGACAATTTCTCACAGAGAGTTGTTGATGAGTGGAATAGTCTGCCTGATTCAGTCGTAGTGTCTACAAGTGTCGTTGCCTTTAAGAATGCTCTTGATAGGCGCTGTGTGGTAGACTGTTGGGTTCTTGTAGTTTGGGGTCCTTGAATATCAGGGTCTCTTTATGAGGACACTTGTCCTTCCTGACCTTTTACTTACTAAACTAAAACTACTGTATTACCTGATCAAGGCTAGTAACAATTAGTGGACTATGAAGTTTGCACTGTCATCCTCTGTCAGTAAAGTTGGTTTACTTAAATGGCAGTTTATGAATCCAGCAAACATACTACTGTGGAAGGTTTTTTGTTTAACAATTCAGCCTGGAATCACTAATTACACTACACTATTAGTTAGGGATTGAAGCTTATGTAGCTTTCAAGTGTAGGCAAATAGGAGTTTTCATGGTTTAAACTGGACACAGATATTTCCATAAAACTTGTTAATAATTATTATCATTATCCCCAGGTATTCAGAGGGAAAGAGGTCCCAGACACTAGTAGTTGTACAAGGTCTTCGGAAAATCATGGCTGGCGACGGAAAAGAGGGCTTTGACCTTCAGAAGGTGAAGGAATGCTTTGAGGAAGCAAAGCAAGAGCAGGACCGAATACTTCTGGAAAAGTACCTTGAAGGTTTCAAAGAGATTGATAGGTAAAGGTGTAGGATGAATGGTAAAATACCTGGAATGTTTCCAAGAGCCTGATAGGTATTATTGAATGATAAAAGTACCTTGAATGTTTCCCAATGAAAATCTAACCGAATCACTAAACACCATGGAAGCCTGCATTCAAAGCAGCTGTGCTAAACAAGTCATGCCTGGGTATTGAACCGGCAACTTGTGGGCTAAGCACCTGGACATTCAAACCTCTACGCCACACTCTCGCTTTAGGTTGATAGATAACGCTGAATGATTTAATTATCTGGACATACCTTGATCCTTGCTTTGTGTACCGACATATTTCTTTTCCTACTATTAGAAACGATATACTTGATCTTCTTTTAATTAGTGATCAGATGTTGTGTTGAAAGTTTGGTAAAATTTTGAATACTGTAAGTCTGTAACTATAATTTACTTTTTGAAAATCTGGAGGATATTGAAAGTTTAAATATTGGTCAACAATAAGTTTGGTCTGAGTGCTTGTTGTCTATTTCTGAGGCTCCTGGTTGTGCTACTATTTTTTCTTTCATTCCAAAATTTGCTATTTTACTTTGACTTTGCTGTCCTTGTAAGTTATATTCCCAGAGAGTGGAGGCCCAGAGAGTTATATTCCCAGAGAGTTATATTCACAGAGAGTTATATTCCCAGAGAGTTATATTCCCAGAGAGTTATATTCCCAGAGAGTTATATTCCCAGATAGTGGAGGCCCAGAGAGTTATATTCCCAGAGAGTTAAATTCACAGAGAGTTATATTCCCAGAGAGTTATATATTCCCAGAGAGTTATATTCCCAGAGAGTTATATTCCCAGGGAGGCCCAGAGATGGGATAATGTTACGCCTAGCCTCAACGGGGTAATCGCTCATTGTCACAGTAACTATACGCCAGGTAGCATTACATGTGTCGTCTGCAAAGTAATGGGAGTCCATTTATCATGGATGCTGCGGCGGAGTATTTTGACATTTACTGATTATTAGAACGTTCTCAGCATGGTTTCAGTCGGAATATAATGTTTTGGAGGATGTTACTAGTTCCATGGATGGTGGTAAGCCTGTAGATGTTGTTTTCCCTTGGATGCTTTTGATAATGTTCCTCACAAATGGTTTTACTTAAGCTGTATTGTCTTGGTATTGATGGTTGGCTTCTAAGCTGGATTCAGGATTAGTTAAGTGACAGGAAGCAGAGAGTACATGGTCATGGCTGCATTTCTACATGGGCTGGTGTCTCTGTTGGGGTATTGCAGATTCAGTGCTAGGTCCATGTAATTTCTTGCCTATAATATTAATGATATGGATGATTCATTAGGAAGATGCCAAGAGTGTCCAAGGTGATCTTGATAGGATTTTTAAGAGGTCAGATGATTGACAAATGCTCTTTAATGTTGGCAAGTGTAAGGTCATGGATTTGCTACTTTTTAAAGGTTAAGCAGTGTTTGGAAGAAGGTCTATAAAAGGGCTACTAGGGTTGTAAGTTCTATGAGGGGTATTCCAAGGTTGAAGAATCTTAATTCAACATCTTCTTGGTGATCTACCTCAAGTGTTTAAACTTTGTCGATGGTTTCAGATACATTCTTTAAGTTTAGGCATATCAACTTGAGCATACTAGTGGTCGCCGCTTCAAACTTCAGAAATTGCTGATGATGCTTGATTTTATTGGATGAATTTCTCCTGACAGAGAGTTGTGGAATAGTCTGATTTGGTTGTAGTGTCTAAAGGTGTCTTATTCCTAATTCCTGACCTTACGACACATTTTCCAGGGTGATAAGAGTCTCCTTGTGATTTGGTCCTTGGCTTTTGGGGTCCTTTTATGAGGATATTTGCTCTTCCTGAACTCTTTCTTACTAAACTTAACTAAGTATAGAGGTAAAGGCCATCAATCCCGCAGTTGTCAAGTAATTGAGGTATTTATTCTTTTCTTATAAATTGTATGATTATTTCATGGCTTTCTTTATTCTGTTAGATTTTTCCGTATGATGGGTACCCTGTTCAGCTTCATAGCCAAGGACATTGCAGACAAGAGCAGGATACTGCGGGAGCACATGGCGGAGCGGCCCGAACAGTTCACCTCTGTCCAGGCCATGATCGACTACGAGGTAGCAAACGACCTGACGACGACCAAGACAAAGACCGGTCTGCTCTCCGGGTCCAGGACTCTCCTCAGACTACACCGCAGCCTGCTCTTCTTTGCAAAGTTCCTCGGCAGGGTCTCCGAAGTAGAAGACGATGCCAGGTGTTCCGATGCCGCGTCGGAGGTGTATGGCGTGACCCTGGGCAGCTTCCACCCGTGGCTGATCAGACAGGCCGCCTACCTGGCCATGAGGTCCCTCCCGATTAAGCAGGTCCTGATCGAGGATTACATCAAGCAGGACCACGGGGAAGCGGACCGACTCGTCCCCGCATTGGTGAGGGCCATGATGGAGGTGTACGACGTCGTTCAAGCTAAATATGGGGAAAGCGACCTTTTACGATTACCGTGAAAATTAGGCACCGGATTATTATGTATGATATGTTTGCCTACTAATTTCTGAAATCTAAATTAAACCAAGCAATCATAGAAACCTTGCAATTTGTTCATTCCTGACACAACATCAGCTTTCGTTTTAGGAAGCCATTTGTTTTTAACTTAGTTTCATTGAAGGAAGGGGGGGGGGGACTACTGCTATGTATATTTCCAAGCGGTGCATCCAGGACCATGAAAAATTGGGGGGAGTGGTGCATAATTTGACAATCGATCTACACTTTTTTTGTGCTCATGGAACATTCATGAAAAACAAACATGAGTGTCTTGAAGTTATACATGTATGCACCCTCCCTAGATCGTCATTACGGATAACCCGTAACAAAACAATCAATATTTATAGTTCTTAACCAGGTGCATTCCTATAACGACAAACTCTGACTCTGCTGTCGAAGTCGGACCTACTAGCCGGCTTCATAGATCAACTGGTAGGGTTGCTCGCATTGTCAAGAATCCTGTCATGTTTGAGTCCTGTTGAGGCCAGATTTAGTCATCACCGTTTCCAGATTTTCCAGATCTTTCCATTGTCAAAATAGAGATTTATGTAGTTATCTGATACCAATATCTGTTTCAAACTGTTTTATGAACACTGGTATAGTTGTAGAACAGGACTGATCTACAAGGTTTTACAATAGTCTGTAATTCTTCAGTGATTTTCCAGACATGAATTCATCCAGGTATGGCATTGTCACAATTGCACTACTATTTGCTGGGAAAAAAAAATCTTCACCCAAGAGAGGTTAAATATGATTCATATGCAGGTCCTATTTTCAGACAACAAATATGACGTTATCTCGTTGCCTACCACGTTCAAAAGGTACTCACTCTGGTAATGTTGTTCGTACGTCAAAGTGTCATATTATTCTAAAAATGACAAAAAAAATCCCATTGCAATGATTACCATTCCAAAATTTTATAGCATTCATGAATCATGATGGGAATGAAATAATCCTGTTTTTACATTGTCCTTTTAAAATGGAGAGAATAAGTATAACTGACAAAAGGACCCTAATATGCAGTCTGGAGTAACAGAGCCAAGACTTTGATTGGGTACTGACGGTAGGCCATTGTGTGTAGTTATATTTAAATTATTGGTAACGATTAACCCGTCAGTTTTGAAAATTGCGCTTGGTTTATATGAATCGTACGATTTTGCACTTTTTATCACTGATCAGCAAACAACACTCTGCATGAACGAATAGTTTACACTTGAAGTACACCAATGATACCAGTGATGATGAACAGCATGGAGAATTGTGTCAAATATTTTACAAAATATAACAGAAATGTGCATCTTTTTGCTAGATCTGCATTTTAATGTCAGCTGTCACTGTCCTGCACACATTCACTGATCTCTGAATCATGCAATAAAATTGTCTTTCGTACAGGATGATGTATAAAAAGCATATTTGTACTGGAGAAAATGGCAGGTTTATAGCCTTTTGTTTGTTACTAGTGTTGTTGAAGAGCTACCAATGTTGTTGAGGTGTAATACCAGTGTTGTTGAGAAGTTGATGATGAGTTGCTACTGATGTTGTTGAGTTCCCAGTGTTGAGGGTTTACCAATGTGTATGAGGGTTTACTAATATCATTGAGGGGTTAGTGATGTTGTTGAGGAGTTTTCAGTGTTATTGAGAAGTTACTGTTGTTGTTGATGTGTTTCCCTGATATTGCCACATAACAGTTATTTTTATTGTCTGAAATGGCGGTACTGTATGCCCAGTCGGTCAATAATCATTATTCAATATGAGTCAGTATTCGACTACTGATTTTGGTTTCACATAATGACAAAACATTAATCATCATGTGAAAACTTGAATATAGCCACATGACCTTTTCTCTAAGTCGTTATTCGTCAAATCGAATTAGCCAAATAACCTTTGTTAAAGAAATT
>JAODAG010314968.1:0-12198 GCA_027574785.1 Orphnurgus asper | reverse complement strand
ATTACAGGGCTTTCATATGCAGTGATCCTTTTCGGCATGGGTGGTTTACGGAGTCGCCGCGAGTCATGAGCTACATACATATTACGTGGAACTACTACTACTTACTACTACTACTACTACTACTACTACTACTTACTACTACTACTACTTACTACTACTTACTACTACTACTACTACTACTACTACTACTACTACTACTACTTACTACTTACTACTACTAGTACTACTAGTACTACTAGTACTACTAGTACTACTACTAGTAGTACTACTACTACTACTACTACTACTATTATTATTATTATTATTACTACTACTATACTACTAGTACTCGCCCAAAGATCTCCACGTCGACAGCCCGATCAACATAATTATATAGTATTGGAGCACGTGGTTGGATCGGATGGGGCGTGTTGGTGCCGGGGCGTACGGTACGCTGCGGCCATTTGGAGTTCATGTTTCTTTCTTTTTAGTCGACTTTTCGAAAAAGAAGTATTAATCCTGGCTCTGAAAGGACAGCGTGTAGCCGATGTCCGAGAATGGGTCGCGGGATCATTACA
This sequence comes from Orphnurgus asper, assembly GCA_027574785.1. Taxonomy (NCBI): domain Eukaryota; kingdom Metazoa; phylum Echinodermata; class Holothuroidea; order Elasipodida; family Deimatidae; genus Orphnurgus; species Orphnurgus asper. Next base: position 11,641 of record JAODAG010314968.1, on the reverse strand, counting down.
TCGGCAAGTCGTTTGGGTCACCGTATACAACAAAATACTGTCTCGTTATGGAGACAACAGACGCTTCGCCAAGCCAGCCAGCCATCCATCATCCCTTCCACCAATAGATGTTAACTTGAGTAGTTTGATTCGACTAAACGCCTTCGTGTGGGAAATGTACAAATATTTATTGAATTATGTACCAGTCTGTTACAAATATAAATTCCATTGAAATGGCACGCTTAAATTTATGTTTGCCCTCCTCGTTGCAAAACACCGAAATTGAGTAGGTTTGATAATGATAGTGATGGAATCTCTAAACTCATTTCATCAATAACTCACAAGTCAAGAAGTGGAATCAATATTTCATTCCTTGTCATCATTCGATATTTCTTCAAGATCTTGTAAATCAAACTATCAGTCCAAGTTACCGTGGATATGAGAGATTAAAAAGTTGGATTATGAAGTGGTACATGGTATCCACCCGTCTCGCTCGCTCCTTTTAAGGATCAGGAGGTGGATACAAAACTTGTCCCCTTAAGTGCAAAATTAAATAATGCATTACTGACGAAGGACGCTATTTCCAGGGTTATCGCATCGAACTATATTCACGTTTGCTCTAGGCAACACGTATATAAACCCCGCGCTATGCAAAACATGCTGTCACCATGTTACCTTCAACCGCAAGGAAATAGATCGTGAACATTTCCTTGTAATGATCTGATTTAAAACGAGCCCGACGTTTATCCCGCTTTTCAGTCGTGTTGGCATTAAACATTAACACCGCGTCTGAAATGACATACAATAATATTAGTACGATGCATATGTAGAGTTTACACTGCATTGCGTCGGTGATCATTGCCATTACAATCGGGTTGTTACGTTAACAGCCTGGATGACCTCTTTTAAGATGAAGAATACCATCCTCAAGGGTTCTGATGTGCAGGATGATGATGATTCAGATACATCATGATGTAAATATCGCACTAGCCTTTTACCTTCTAGAGAGGCAGTTTTATGACCAATTTTAAGTACCAAGGACATCACCACAGCTTAATTGGCATGAAGCTGAACTACTTCCTTCAGCAATGTTGGGTGCTGGTTGTCACCACACACCAGAGCAATCTCTGGCAGACAGGTCATTAATCAAGGGATGTGTATTGCTGCAGGGGGATGGTTGTAATGACCCCATTATTTGTGCTTCGGAAAGGGGTCTTGATTGAAATGGCTTAAGATAGGACGTCGCGGCATGATCGATAACATATGTTACTAACTCTAACTCTAATGCGATTTATAGTAATCTTCGTACCGTTAATGCCAATACAAGCGAGATACCAAAATACCGTACACCGTAAAGGAAGTGGGAACAAGTCAATACCAAAACGGAACTGTGTGCTTCAGTGATATGTCCAAAACAAATTGTACTATCCATATAGCAACGATGGTAAACTTTTGTAGAAAATTACTATAAATAGGCCTACACATAATTATGTACATAACTTTAACAAAATGTAAATTGATGGACACTAGAAAATACAAAACTATTTGACGAAGCTAGTGATAGTGGAAACGGAGAAAGAAAGAAAAATATGAAAAGTAAAGATATTAAATGAACAATAACTGATGAAAAACGGCAGTCTCTTGTCACATAGATATACGTTAGATTACTATCATATAGTTATGGTCGATAATTATTTTTGATCTAAAGTCAGGCCGCGGAAAGTTGTGCCAGAAATTCTAGCTGTAGTTTTTCGGAAGTAATTTTCCTTGCATTGTGCTATGATAGTGAGTTACAAAAAAGAAATATTATAGTGTGTACTAACTAACGGTCTAGTCGAGCGGTTCGTATTCAATATATTGGCTAATGCAGTTGGTAACAAATCATTGACAATAGTTAAACACAATAATTCCACCCCCTGCATTACACGTGAATATCATTAATCTTTAATATATAGGTTACATTCCGAATAAAGTTGATTGGTCGGATATCGTCTGGACTTCGTTGTAAGTAACTTGAGTAACCTGTTTTGCATCATCTGGAGAGGCTATAAGATAGAGGCACGGAGAGTACCCTACACTTCAATGGCATAAGAAATCCTATTAGATCAAAGAGTAGTCGACCTGAACTGAATTGGAAGGAATCTGGCTCTTATATGATAGAATACGAACATAATTTCAGAAAAGAGTAATACATAATTAAATTCGCATGATGATTCTAAGATACAACTTCCTTCAATTATATATAGTTAATCCTAAGTATATTTTGGTAAGAGGATTTAATAATATCCATACGCTCGAAGATAAAACTATCATCACAACACGAATATTTTGTTTATTAGTCGCATGAAACACGAAGATGGTTTTACCAAAGTAAAAATTATATGTTTGTTGGGATAAAACTTGAAGTTGCCTTAGTTTACAAACATCCATCTCGGTCAACTATGCACAATCTTTGTCTGAAGGAAAATGGATTGTATCATCAGCAAACAGACGAATTGAAACGGCATTTGCATAACATTTACATGAGCAAAGAATCTAAGACAGAATCTTGGGGAACCCCAGTTGAAACATTCATGTATTGTAAAAGAAAAAGTGCTGTTAATATCGTTTTCTATCAGGCATATATATATATATATATATAAAGCTAATCCTTTCTTAACAGTCATATTTGTTATTGTCGAAGAGAACAGAAAGTAGGCGAGATGTATGGTGAACTAAAACCTTTTAGATTGGACTTCAAACAGTATTGTTTTAAGTAATCAACTGTAGATCGTATAGTTTAGATATTGTAATTAGTAGCGTCATAAACCTGCGTATATAGGAAGAAGTCCTTAAACGCACACACGTGATGTGAGTTTTGCATTTTTGCATCTATTGAAAATGATAACTGTAATTACAAAAGGTTAATTTCTACTTTAGTTGATCAGCAATTCAAAAAATGCACTAAAAGTGTTTTGACCAGTGTTCCAACTTTTAGGCAGTCAAAACAGCCCAGTTTCAACAGGGCGATTTCAAGAATGCCGTATCTTATGACTCTATATTTTGTAATCTTTTCTTCTAATCTGTAAAGTACTGTAATATTACTTATTTTTTTAGCTGTTACGCCCATTCATCGTCCCCCGCGTGTCGGCTTTCTTACAGCTGCAGCAGATCACGGCAGCAGTAAAATGAAACCTCCTTACAGGGCGTCAACTCGCAATGATGAGTCAATGGAAATAATACAGAATAAAACACGTTATGCTATATTCTAGTATCAAGTCTTTAGCATCATGTTACTCACGATGAAGTAAACGGCAGTCGACAGTAGTAAATTGCAATAAACACCAGAAAAAGTATGTCAATAACTTACAGTCGAGTTGTGTTAGAAAGAACTGAGCAACAGATCATTCTGCTGAACCAAAAAAACAAAAAAAACAACAGAAGGTAGGAAACATTCATGCTTCTTAGTTGACTCATAATATGGTCAGTCAACTAAAAACTAAGACTACGCACAAGCAAGCGATTTATTAATTATTGCCCCACCGGATAACTATATTTATCGGTAATGTCGTTATAGATGGAACTAAGAAGGAAGTTTGTAAATCAATATTGGCTTTAATATTACGATTTTGAGTATCACGGGGCCTGGGAATTAGAATTTCAACAACAGGGACGTCAACTGAGTACGATGTCCTCAATCTACGTACTTTCAAGATATCTGATTGATAGTTCCGTCCATGATTTCGGTATATAGATAGAACATTAAAGGTTCTTAAGTGCTAACAATATTTGCATTGACATTTGTATTGTGCCACAGGGCCCTGGAAATTGGCTTGAATGAAAGCAGCTCTCCATTTTTTTTTTACAAACTGTAGCTTAAGGCAAGGATAAGTATGATGTTATACGGTGTGATGTTTGACAGCAGAGCGTAAATTATGTCCACAAGCTACTGACGTTCAAGATATTGATCAGTACGGTAGGCTATAATTCACACCATCACAAAACTATGTGAACTTCGCGATCATTTCGGTAAGTGGAGAGTTTAGGTATCCGCTGTTTGCTATCAGTGAACTTTACATAATTATAATGCCGCTTTATTTGTGTTATATATGGACCTAAATGGAAAAATTAAATTAAACAAAAACACTTTTTAAAGTTTACAATTTCCTACAACGTCGTCGTTGGTCATGGAGCTAGCCTCGAAAGTTATTATAGGGACCACGGAGACGGGGCTTGGTGTGGGGTTGGTGCTTTAGCTCGAAAAATTATTTCTATGTGTAAAATTAAATTTTGATGTTTGATGTTCCTATGGGGATCGAAGTCAGAACTAAAGCTACTTGATATATCAGACTAACATATCACATAAAAACTGATCAACGACGACAAATAGCATAGAACGCATACTGCGTATATATTGGCTGGCGTGGATACAATTATTTTGAGACAGTTATTCAATACCGGTAGTGTACAGTAATTGTTGGACTTCTCGTGGTACAAGGATTTATTGACGTGGTGCGTATACTGACTTAATTCTAGTGCAGATCAATAAAGTGGTATACACTTTACAATAATTACATCACACCCGTCCTGATGTTCCACAATTCTGGCGGCGACCTCAGCATGTGTGAACTAATGTCTCAGTGATGACTATACTACGTGTTGCTCGTTGGGTTAAAAACGATGGCCTTTAATTAGTGAATAACACCGTCGAGGAGAAAATCGCCGAGACGAGTCAATCTCAATTAGCTACACTCCCTTGGAGTGTCGACGTCGGCAGATTCGTTGAACGGAAAGAAAGGCGGACGAAGAGTTTGATGGGTAATCTGACAAAGTAAGACCCTGTAGTTTTTTAGCCTACACGCGAGATGCTCTCAAGAAGTATTCACCCAAAGCAACGACGGCAATTTCATACTACAAATTGTTCTTAAACATGCCAGGTGTTATTGAACATCAAAGTTTAAATCAAGTCTACACGCGATCGCCAATAAAAGTTTTAAGAAAAGCCACCCAAGAAATAGAGCAACAACGGCAGCATATGTGTCCGCACCATCACGCCAAACCGATCAACATTCATATTTCGATCGAACTGTATAATACCTATAGAGACCATTGGGGTGATTGTGTAGCGCCACGTGTCATGTTCAACCCATGTAACTGTTGGAGGACAACCAAATATTGGTTGGTACACACCCATCTTATCACTACTAGATACTACACGTGATCTTAGCCAAAAAAGCCGATAAATAGATTTTTACTTTATAAGGAAAGAGGAAAGAAAAGCCATCCAAGAGCCATCCAAGCACATGGCCATCCAAGCTATCCAAGCACATGGGCTCTAAAACCAAATTACCTTGAGCAATAAATGGATCTACCACGACCAGTGAAGAAGAAACGACACTAAATTATCTCTCGTTCTTTTCCAAAAGGCGCGGGAACGGAAATGTGGTATACAGTAATAATTACCGTAATTTCATACACCACCGGTACATTACATAAGACTGCAATCTCCGGATGTATTATCTCATGTTAGATAGAAGAAGCCTGACGGTGTTCAGCGGTTTACATTATCCAACTTTATCTTCTCGCTAATTTCCCTGTAAATGTTCAGATACTCAACTACCAGCAAAGTTATCCAATCTTGCGACTCGGGGGCGTTTAAAGCCTTCGTAAATGTCGCGCGGTAAGGATAAAAGTACGATTCCCGTCGAGATGCAATACTCACACTCGGGTCGTCCTAATAATTTACGAGCTCATAACATGTTGAAGGTGTCGCTGAAAAGGACATGGATCCCTTTTTATCTGAGCACATTTTCATAATTTTACCTTATAAACGATGGGGAAACCGATAAAATGTTCGCACGTGGATTACGCTTTGTTTTGACAGAATATTATTCATAAATAACATTCACTGCCCTATTAATCCACCTTGATTAAATCGTTACTCGGTCAACTAAGTTTGAAAAGAGTGCACGTGTATAATGTATTTCTTGGAGGAAACATTTCTCATAAACTACAGAAGTTATAGTCGAAGCTGATTCGAGACTTGGGATTTTAGGCCTTTCGAGACTTCGAGATTGGCCAAATGTATACAATAGTCCAGTAAAACAAAACAAAAAACTACCTTAACAACGTCACTGGGGAGTTTCGACTGATCTTTTGTAATACCTGCTGAGTATTTGACAAATTGCTATTTTCCTAAGTACGGTACATTTGAAGGGTTTGTAAATCTTTCCACAATGACGCCGTTTATTGTGGTGTAAAGTATTTTGTTATGTTCTCGAAGAGCAAACTGAATACTAAAGCAATAAATTTACGAAATCCAGCCAAACATCCCCGTCTTACACACCCTTTTTCATGATGGATTTATCATCGATAAGGGAAGCGATTCTCTCCATTAAAACCTCCCATTATGATCCATTTATGTACAGCTCTAAACAAGTACTAACTGTTCCAAGTGTGTATATATATAGGCCTACGTCTCCGCCGTAATGCCTTTATTGGACTTCATTCGCAAGGATGTTTTCCAAGATGACTGTAAAAGAGCGCGTGGTATGTATCAAGAGAGACCAGCAGAGTATAACAAGGACATTTATAACGATAGACCACTTTTCCCCCCCTGTTTTAAGCAATATACAGTTTAATTGGTTATTACTCATGCGGAAGAAAAGTGACTCTACTTGGACAGTTCTGTTTCGGCTCTATGTGTTGTTTAAGGACATCTCAAGCCAGTCATGTAATCCGATAGTATATACGTATCAGAAACAGGTCGCGTGTATTACTTTACTCTTATATTTATAATTTTGAAGGCGTTGTGGTTTATCGTCACCTTACAAAACACGATAGGTTAAGTGTCTGACACAAAATGTCCACGCCTACAACCTTAACAGCTGAGATCATATATAAGAAGCCCCTTTTTTCTTGTGAACGACGACGATGCCACTTCACGAAAAGCTGATAGGTGTGAATTCGCCCAGTCGAAAAGTTTAATAACGAAATTTATTCTGCAATATCGTTTACAAATTTAACAACTGGACTATCAGTTCAGCGTGCTATACCTTCAAGGAGGGGGAAACCCCCCACGAATGGTTGACAATTAAGGAAATATTACGTATTCGATAGTAATTTGGTCAATATATCTACACACATTACACATGGAGTTGTGAGAGAGCCAATAATATTGCTTGCTCCGTTTGCGTTGCCGATGTGGAAAGCAGACATGAACGATAATTTGAAATTGTTTTTCCTTCCGCTCGTGTAACCATATATATAAGTGTTTTGTTAAAAGTATATTCCAAACTACAGCTTTCAATGCATGGTACACATTTTTGAATTTGTAATTGAGATTACTAATTATGAAACCAATTTGATTGCATTCTTCAGATTTAAAACAAAACCATCCAAAATCCAAAACGATCTGCTAACCTCGAACCCACCACGATCGCTTCGTACTGAAGAAACGACGGACGGGATTCAACAATTAATATTGACGTAACAGACGACTGTCACGTCACCAAATTCTCTGGGTCAAACTCTTTCATTTAATTTACGAGAAGCAAGAAAACACTGGGTGATCTAATAATGTCGGATTAGAACGAACGATCAACGCCCACCTACAAAATATATCCGTCCTAGAAAAAAAAGTAGTCACTTGTGTCTATTGATTCCCGAGTAATGAAATTATACATCGGCTTCGTATCAAATAGTTGTCATGAACGCATACTCATACCCACTATACTTTGTATTTTCGTACATTTCATTGTGTGTTTATCACAATTTATCTTGTGATTGACGACGAATCACAAAATAAATGTTGATTTCAATTTTCTTTTTCCGTGAATAATGCAATGTATTCTTTAAGTCGACTTAATTATGTTGCATGGTATACTGCCACTATATTAATAATTCCGAACAATGCAAAATAGCACCCTCAAGTTAAGTCTATTTGTCATTTTTGTTTTATCTAGGGTATGATTTCATCGAAAATGAAGATTGATACCGTTAGTCTACGAACAATCGCTTGTGAGAAGTTTCCTCATACATTAAAACATGTCGATTATTATGTTCTCTCACTTTGTACTTGGTACCTGCAACGCATTTGTACTAGGTACATGCAACGCATTTTTACGTTCCCTTAACTTTGTAACTGGAATCTGCAACGCATTATTACGTTCCCTGACTTTGTAGTGGTACCTGTAACGCATTATTGCGTTGTCTAACTTAGTACTAGGTATCTGCAACGCATCATTACGTTCCTTTACTTTGTACTAGTATATGCAATGTCACTAGATTAATAATTCCGAACAAGGCAATATAGCACATCAAGGCTAAGTCTATTTGTCATTTTTGAGACGTTCCCTCGTACATTAAAACACGGCGATTATTACGTTCCCTGACTTTGTACTTGGTACCTGTAACGCATATTTACGTTAACATACTTTGTATGTGGTACATGCAACGCATTATTACGTTCCCTCACATTGTACTAGGTATCTGCAACGCATTATTTATTACGTTCCCTTACTTTGTACTAGTATCTGCAACGCATTATTATGCTAACGTACTTAGTAGCCTACCAGGTATCTGCAACGCATAATTACGTTCCTTTACGTTGTACATGGTATATACGCAGCCCCCAGAACTGACTTGAACAACAATCGGGTCTAAACTCCTCGTTGTAATTACTCATTGTGGGCGACAAGTAACATTGTAAGATATTGAAATGTTAATTTTAGATTAGTTTCGTTTCATTAATTTTTACCACACAGACGACAATTACTGGTTTCTTGATACCATGTGATCACAGGTGACTTATATCAGGGATCTGATATCGACATGATATACAATGATTTATTTAAACCTGTAAAGGTCGTCATAGCGGCTTGAAATTCGTCAGCCCCCTTTTAAATGTTAATTCCTGGACTGATAATTCTGCCGGTGGTCTATTCAGCGCCCCCGCCCCATTCTGGTTCACCCCTCGCTCTCCATCCGCACATCTAAATAAACTTCAACGATATACATCAACCTAACTGCTTTGAAAAGTAACTCCAATCGATATTTAAGACAAACGGCTAATCATGCAAGTGCAAGGATAAACCTTGAATTAATGATTTAAGAAATAAGACTGGGATGATAAGAAATAACGGGGATGATACCAGATTTCGGCAAATTTTGCAACATTCCGTGTCTTTTTCTATGATACGTAATAGCAAAAGTCACAAGTCGCTTCTTAACATATTTATGTTGAATATTTCCAAAACCGACTGGCAATCAAGAGTTGAATCATATCACATGTTCAGGTCTTCTGAAACCCTTAACTGTAGTAGACGACAGGAGGCATTATTGTTCGATTATAATCCGCTTACTTCATACTTTTAATCCCTATTGGAGAAAAACAACAAAGTGAATTTATTTTCGGCCACTGCTTAGGTTCAAAGAGCGCTGTGTTCGTGGTATATCCATTAATAACAGATTTCTGCTTATACTGTGTTCATCCAGATGAGATGACCAGTCTTTTCGATAGTCTCTCAACACATACAGTACACTCTGACTAAAATTAAATGGTACATGTATTAGTTGCAGCGTCCCACGTAACATTAATATTGGGTATGACGTAAATCTAATTACACATTAAAGCATTTTCAGGATACCTAAGCGTCTCTGGAATAGTAACTATAGCATTGTGTCAAGTCGCTACTTCCGCCTTCTATACAGTTGCCTGAATTTCGATACACAGCAAATATACTTCAAATTATAGGGTTGAAACGACAATAAAGATATATGCATACTACTGATTACGCTGTATGGTTTACGTTTAATTTCATGACTTTTGTATTTATTGGCGTATCTATTTCCCACTGATAACGCCTACATAGCCGACGTATTATTCTGGCTCTAAATATCCGAACGCCATATTTTCTATTTGTTTCAAACTTGTTTTGAAACTGCAGTTTAAAACATTTGAAACAAGTATAGCGTAAAAGGACGGCTATTTAAGTGATAATGTCATGTATACGTGATTGTGACGTACGTCACTTTTTAAATTACTTCCAAAGGTGGCAAATGTTCTTCAGGGTAACAGAGACCTTTGATACATTTACGAAACATTACATCTACTGAAGCCCGCATGACACACAGAAGTATGTGTTTAGGTGTACATTAAGAAAACCTTCATACACAAGAATATCGTAACATCTCTTAATGTCAAAAGTGTAGCTGCCCATTAAGAAAACTGCATTCGCAAGAATATCGTAACATCTCTTAATGTCAAAAGTGTAGCTGCGCAACGTAACGAAAATTTCACGGGGAAGAAAACATTTGGCGTATAAAGTTTATTCTGCCTATTTTCATATGATCAATCGCGTTTGCACCGTTGATCATCACTACTTAATTACTCTCTCTCAGAAAAGTAAAATTACCAGTTGAAAGCGGTGCGTCGTGTCAAGAGAAAGTTATTCGTACCTAGTGGTATGGTATTTTGCGTTTGAGAATAAACAAGGGCAATGGTGTATAAACAACACCCCCCTCCCCCGTGGTTACGACTGGATGTGGGGCGATGTTTTGGGGGTACACATGTTTTGGGGGGATGTTTTGGGGGGATGTTTTGGCGATGTTTTGGGGGTGTGGATTCACATTATATCGAGTGCCTTATATTGCTGTTAGCGTAGGCAAGCATAGGCCTACACTTATATAATCCTTCCGTCGTATCAAGTTAAACGAATAAACGGTTAATGTGAACCTTAAATGAGGCATCTGTGTAATGTTTTGATTTATATATAGGTGCTAGCGATTTCCGATGTTTAATATCTTCGAGAGCATATTTCTGGAGCAGTGAGATACAATCCAGGCGTACAATTGTTTTCATTATGACCATCTACCGCAATAAATTACGTTATTGTAGCTCGCGAAGACGTACGCCAAGTCCATTGGCTTAGCACAAGTAATCATATCAAGTAGCTTTTGTTGTTGACATCTTGAGATATGTTTATATGCTTTACATAATCTTCTCAATATAATCATTAATAATTCGAATTTCAGGTGAACGCGCGTGACCTAGCGGGCCGAGTGAGTGTCAACTTCGTAGCCCAAACCCCCCAGGCAGGACTTGTTCAACAAAAGCTGCTTTACAGTGGTGACGAGTTCCGTCTTCCATGGTATATTTAGAGTTTAGGTTCGATTTCCAGTTGGGTGATATTTCGTCGGTGTCGCGATGATTTCGCTCAGCACTATTGCAGTGCAATGGTGGTGACGAAGAGGTCGATCTCACTTCCTTCGATCTTTGAGAAAGTTTGTCCAAGATCAAGGTATACACTCAGGGCCGTCGTGGGACGTTAAATGGCGGTCCCGGGAGCAGGATGGGATGGAAAGTCATTCCTTCCTCGTCGAATAGAGAACACTTGTTACAGCCAATGTTCATCCACGATTAATGGACAGGGTTTCCTCTCCATATTGTACTATACTAAACTAAACTGTATAATGGAACATTGGAGTACAAATCTTATTAATCTGTACTGAGTCTGTTTACGTCTGTTATATATTTACCCTATACGACTAGTAACAACAGTCATATTCGCCGATATTCATGTCACTGTTCCGGCTCGGTGATATCGCTCGGTGATATCGCTCGGTGATATCGCTCGGTGATATCGCTCGGTGATATCGCTCGGTGATATCGCTCGGTGATATC
>JAODAG010314957.1:0-12198 GCA_027574785.1 Orphnurgus asper | reverse complement strand
GCAAATGGAAAGAATAAGAAATGCAGCCATTTTCAATGGTTGCATTTTGTTGCAGCTGGATGTGTCGTACGTTGCCTTCGTTACATTGTCTATACTCGTGACATTATTGCATGATTATTTTTCATATTCGAAAATGTTTTACAGCTGCTTGCCATGTAGAATATACTACAAACCTACCTTTCACAAAATACTTTGAAGGATGCTAAGTGGCATTCATGGCAGTCAGATAATCAGAGGACTAATAGTTCTACTGTACATTAAGGAGCCGGCTAGGCTGGGATTGTAAAAATAACTGACATGTTTAGTTGTAGTTTACTATGCTATGAGACATTTAATAGTTGTACTCAGTTTACGGTGTACTGTATGTTTATGTGACATATTACTTCTTCTTTACAGTCTATGCTATTTGACAGTATTTTGTTGTAATTTGTGTTGCTATATGTGCCACATTGCAGTTAACAGATACCTAGCTCAGCTGACATAACGTTTTAACATAACGGGGAGAAGTTTCATAACTGAGAGCTGTTAATCTGGGTCGGTTTGCTGACTGAGTCAAAAGTAGAAATCGGGGAAGCTTAGTCGTAGAATGTATGACAAGGGGAGTCCAGACGTTTATAGGTAATACAGTCAAACAAAATGAAAAGAATTGGCACAGCTAGTGAACTGCTTTCCAATTTGTTCTAGAAAATGAATTACGTCAGTGGCCCAAGAATAAAGAGGAGGATCAGAATGGAAGATCTGTCTTCAGCTTTGAGTAATGAAAAGACCTAAATACTGCAGAATAAATCACTTTAGAATGAGACAAGTATATCCAAAGTGCAAAGTTATCTTGGAAAGAGAGTTATAAGGAGTCCTTTGAAAGGTAAACTAATACTAGATATAGTACAAGCTCAACATTACACAGTAACAATAGTGCAAAAAGCTTCTTTGCAATGGAAATAAATCATTCTTATGGTGCAAATAAAACATATGGGTGTATCGGAAAATTACCACAGGTCACTATAGCATGTACTGTATATAAGTAAACAGCCCAGCAGTAGTCAACAGCTGATTGCATTATATGAGGGTGTAAATTGTGTGATTCTACGTTATCTACATAATTATATATACTTACACAAACTGTGACCTTCCTAAATATTGTGTAGTTAAACAACTTTCAAGGTGACAAAGATTACGCTGCTTTGTACGTTCCAAAACAGCAATGCAATTCTGCTTTCAATCCATACAACTAACTATACACAAAATCTAAGACTCCTCCCAATCAATGGACAGCCGCCACACAAGAGATTGTGGCTCAAGATGTGTTATCACTGAAGGTATATACTGTAGTCTTCAACTGCATTACCTTCAGCAGGATATGTTTATCATAGAAGCTCCACCGAAGTCTCGTTTACGTGAGATATATACTATGCCACCTGTTAACTAGATTGTCCATTTCCTCGGTTGATTTCAACATAACATTAACGTAAAATTTGTCTTAGTAGGAACTTTGGTGATAGCTACAACAAAAACATTTTAACACGCTCATGTGGACCCTCCGTGTCACTGTATGGCACTGCTACCCAGAGTTTTAGCACTACAGGACCACAAGCCATGGTGATGTCACAAACATCCAACCGGTGACGCATGTAGCCGCGAGGTTTGAAAATTGCAGCCCGATCGTATGGCCGGCGTTTTGAAGCAGCGCAAGTCTACATACATGTCGGCAAGTCAGTGGTACCGCTGGTGCACAGTGCAGCACCGCCCGCATGTTAAACAGTGCTGACTTAATTACAGTACAACTGATCCGATACTGTACTCACCTGTACTGTGCAATGCGTAGATCCGTTCCCATGAAAGATACGCATATCTCACCCTTGAAATTTGGGATGTATCACTTAGTTATTTACCACAGTGGAATATCCCTGTTCCATTTGACATGTAGGATATACAGGTTAGTAATATATACATGCATGCATTGTACAGTACTGTGTAGACAAGCATTGGATTCACGGTATGCTTAACATTATGCTGTACAGTCCAATAAAATATAAAAACAAACTGATTAAAATTAGAGGCACATAGTAAATAATTAATACATGGAGATATGATGTCTGACAGGATCAGTTCAGCAGAGGGAGGGGGACATCTTTCTGTGGTTGTCATAAATACATAGCAATGTATGTCTTTTGCAATGGTTACTGCATATGCATAAACTTGATGAACCTCACTTTACTGATATAATAAAAGAAACATTCGTTACAGTATCGTATCATAACAGATGGGTAAGTAGAGCGTGGCAAAAGTAATTATTTTGCACGATGTATATACGTGTACATGTATGCAGTAATGAAATTACGTTGAAATGTTGACAAGATTGTGTTGACCATATCTGCACAGATGTAGGCAACTGCTGTTAGCAAAGGGTGCTGCCACTAGATACTGATTATAATATAGTCAAAGTTAACATTGACAAATTATGTCAATGTTAACTTTGTCTTTTTATAACATATTGAGCAAATTCCATTCCAAAAGTTCTGTTTTGGTTAATTACCATGCTGACAGCATGACAATCAAAATGTAAACTTTGGGAATATAAATTTAACCCCTAAAATAAATTTACATTTTCATAGCTTTTGTTCCAATTGCACAGTTTAATGAGAATATATACAGGTTACCAGAAAACAAAGGCTCTCAACTGAACCATCATCCACAGACATTAACTAACATCTAGAGAGCATTATTGCTGGATTATAACGAATCACTGCAGGGTTAAATGGAGCTCTATCACTGAGCCATCATGGAATCTCAAATTATTCACTGCCAAAAGAATCCAACTGTACAAAATCTTAATTAATTCCACCACATTGACTCTGATGCAATTAAAGTGAAGTCACAAAGTGAAACCGTGTTGTATCCCAAACTCTATGCTACAAATTGCTCACATCAGATGGTCAAAGTTTAGGGTCAAATGGCATCAGTATTTCCTCAGCAATCCCCTGCTCCAACAATGGCAGTCCAATAGTTGCTCTTTCATAATCCATTTTGCAACACCATTTGAGAATATATACAGCACTGATGTCACTAGGTGTCAGCACCACCATGTGTGAGCAAAGCAATTTATGTTGCTTGGAGATAGGTGCACCATGTCATTACAGCATTACTGTGGCTTACAGATAGAAACACCATCTGAGTACAACATTGTTGTTGCTTGGAGACAGCAACACCATTCCAGTACAGCACTGTTGTTGCTAGTAGACTACAGTGAGAATATTTCAGCTAATTTGATATTCCGATTCCAATGAAAAAAACGGCACATACCCTCACTTTCCTTGCTATATCTTCCCCCCAACTCCCCCTCCCAGAGAAACAATGGACTACAACTATGACCTTGCAAGGTGCAGGTAAAAATTCATTCTCCAATAGACTATTAAATTTGTGCACCAGTGAATTCATTTCCAGCAATCAACTGCCCTCAACTCTTTAGCTGGTTGATTAAACCTTCATTCATCTCAGACATTTACAAAACAACTCTGCAATCTCATAAATCAGGGGGCCTGCCCATAGGCTATACAACCAACCATAGTGGAGCAATGTCAGCACAGCTTGTGTACACAGAACACAGCATCAATCTCTGTGGCATTAAAGGAGATGTCTAGATCAGTTATTATGCAAGTATATTTTGCAATTTTATGCAATGCCATGTCACTTCCAATGACAGGTAAGTTAGCATCCCTTACAACCTACAACTACTGTTACATGTAGTGCTATACTCGTGGACCTATAGAGAGGTATTTAAATGAATGGTAGGAACCAAAGCAGTCATATGTATTAGTCTATTAGCCGCTGCATACCACGTTGACATGTTTGCCCACTTTGACATACAGGACACCTTAAACCGATGAAGCTAAGATAAAAATGATCAGGACAGGGGTGGGGGACTTCCGTAACTGCCTGCCCAAAACTTCCGTTTTTTTCATTCCCATCTTCCCCCTTGTTTTGGGGGGGGCACAAAAGGTGGGGACCGGCGCCTGGATACATCCTTGACAGTAACATTCTAAGGTAGAAGGTACCATAGCTCAATCTACATCTAAAAAATCAAGCGTTACACGAAACTTCATACCATACAGTATATATACTGAGAGGCCGCTTGTAGGAGTCATAACTGATTAACAGTTTCATGACCACAGCCTAGAAGTACGGTGAAATCTAAATGACCTATCAACAATGGGTCGACTCTAAACAGTGACATTCGCCAATCAAAACCCCTCATTTTCAGTAAATATATTCCGATAATTAAAAGTATTGAACTTCCTAAAGCTATAGAACTCTGTTTTCAATGCATATCATGAGTCCAACCACTTTTAATCGCAATATTTACGAATTTCCAGGCTATAATAATCGATAACTATCTTCGTCCTAGCCATAGCCAAACTGAAGAAGTAAAAGTTATAGGAATATGTTCCAAATAATTTGTGTTTCGATTAGTTAATGTTTGTCTAACAACTTTTTTATCACAATATTTGCAAATACCAGGCTATCATAATCGATAACAGAACTAATTTATCTTCGTCCTAGCCAAACTAAAGAAGTAAAAGTTATAGGAATATGTTTCAATATAATATAGATTATGTATATTTTCACAAGATGCATTATCCAAAGGAACTGCCCTTTAAATACATCATTCTCAACACTACAAGCAACTCATAAAGTTGCCTCAACACAGGGTATTAGTTATATACTCAACAAAATATCAGGAGAGATTAAATTAATTCCAATGTTCACACACCCAGGATGAAGTGCTGTATTTCACACTCAATTACACTACAGATTAGGGGATATCACCCTTGGGGGGTAATAACATATATAATGATTTACCACTGGGATGGACCAGCTTGATCAATCCTGGTTGATTACTACTGTACAACATTCGTTTTTTGGGCTCCAAAATCCTATACTTGCAAGATATATATTTAAATGTATATGACATATTTTCAGACTTAGGGATGTAGCAAAGTCATCATCATCATCCACAAGATTGGTTGACAGTTATCAATCTGCTGAAATTCCAAGATAAAGAAGTCTCTAGGCTAGTATAAGGAATGAACTCTGCTGGCATGATACTGATAATGCAGACCTGTATAATAATTTTAATTCATTGTATATACCATACTTATATTTGACTGACACAAACTGGTTTCCTCCCTTGAACCAGAAATTGAACTGGTTTCCTCGCTTGAACTGGACGAAGGAGACTTGTACACAGAGAGTCTGAGGGAATTGTAAAACTTTAGTGAATGCAGCACCATTGCACTGGAGGAAATACGTCAGCATACGTACAACTGCACTCGATCGATCACGATGTACAATATCAACAACGTAGAAATAACTTTGGCCAAATTTCGAGAGGAATTTCCCAGTACGAATGCGACGCATGAACAATAACAGTATTGCATTACAGCAACAACATATTATAACAGATGGTAGTAATTGGGCTGTGGAAGACAATTCATTTTTGAGAGAACGAAGAAGTTGGCTACTATTGTATTTCACAGGAATTGTAATGAATTGCCAAATGTTGAAGCAGCTTATTGTGCTTGAAAAAAAGAAATACAAAAAAAGATTAAATGGTTTCATTCCTATTGGGTGCGTTTTAGTTGAATAGGTATGGCAACAAATAACTCATCTTTATATAATAATCGGACTGGGTTGTGCAAATTTAGTTGGTACATTTATGAAAAAAATGAAGGGCCAGCCCTACAGTAGTGCATAGATTGAAGTATGTGTACAGCACACAGTATCAAGCGATGGCAGTACCTTCAATAATGTAGACTAGCAGCTGTGTAACATATATACCACCACTAGACAACTATGATCACCAGCTGAATCCATATGGTGTTTATACAGTCTGGAGAGTTATGTCAGTGATTTATTCACCCTCAGGTGTTTAGCTAAGCGAAAGAACTGATTGCTCTTTACAGCTTTGTTGGGATTACGTATCGCTTCAAATGATACATTAATGTTATAAATCAATCACTAAAAGTTAAGGACCCCATTACCAGTCTACATTTATAGCGACAAGTCCATCCTTCAGTCTGCAATCATAGAGCCATGTCTATCCTTCAGTCTATATTCATAAAATCGTGTCTACCCTTCATTCATTCTACATTAATACTGTAGAGCGATGTCTATCCTTCAGTCTACATGACCAACAGGGCCCAGTGACAATAGAGAATTAATACAATACTGAATCTAGATAGAGCCAGTGACAATAGAGAATTAATACAATACTGAATCTAGATAGAGCCATGTCTATCCTTCAGTCGACATTCATAGAATCGTGTCTATCCTTCAGTCTACATTAATACTGTAGAGCAATGTCTATCCTTCAGTCTACATTAATACTGTAGAGCGATGTCTATCCTTCAGTCTACAATCATAGAATCATGTCTATCCTTCAGTCTACATTAATACTTCTATCTTTCAGTCTACATTCATAGAGCCATGTCTATCCTTCAGTCGACATTCACGGAATCGTGTCTATCCTTCAGTCTACATTAATACTGTAGAGCGATGTCTATCCTTCAGTTTACATTCATAGAGCCATGTCTATCCTTCAGTCGACATTCATGGAATCATGTCTATCCTTCAGTCTACATTAATACTGTAGAGCGATGTCTATCTTTCAGTCTACATTCGTAGAACCAAGTCTAACTTTCAGTCAACATTCATAAAATTGTGTCTATCCTTCAGTCTACATTAACTGTATAGCCGTGTGACTCTATCCTTCAAACTTTCAGTCTACATTAAGAGAGCCATGTCTATACCCTTCAGTCTACATTCATTGAGCTGTGTCTATATTCATAGAGCCATGCCTATCCTGCAGTCTATATTCATAGAGCTGTATCCATCCTTTAGTTTACATTCATAGAGCTGTGTCTATCCTTCAGTCTACATTCATAGAGCGGTATCCATCCTTTAGTCTACATTCATAGAGCTGTATCCATCCTTCAGTCTACATTCATAGAGCTGTGTCCATCCTTCAGTCTACATTCATAGAGCCATGTCTATGCATTAGGCCTATTCTGCCTATTTTTCTCTTTTTTAATGATGGCCGTTAAATGACGCATTGGATAGCTGCTCAATTTAAACTACCAATTTCAATCCCTGAATTGAAACTCCATTGACATTAGTTTAGAATGCATGTACTAACCCTCCCCCCCCCTCCCCTCTTCATGTTATGAATATCTGAGATGACTTGACAAAGCAACAGTTGTGTGCAAATTGTATATAATCAAGTGGTAGGAAGATATTATGATTGTATTGTGCAATTTTCATATTAAACTAACTATATGTACTATATTCGATTTAATTTCTTGGGTTACAAATGTGTAGCTGAAATGTGAACACATTTTAAGAAAAAACGAAGGGAAGTATTATCTTGCCCAATCTGATGGTCGATGTTTCAGTAGCAACATCGGACTCTGTTCCAGAAGCAACTCCGGCCGATGGTCGATCTGGTATATTTTCATACAATATTAGGTAAATCCTGCCAGCATGTGAAGCTGCAAGGAATACCTTGCATACTTTGTATTTTCGTGCATATTGTGCATTGAAGGCTTGCGACTATTTCTGTGCTCAACTGCGACATAAGCAAACGATGTTTATTGATTTTCTCTATCACTGCAATCCTATACAAAGTCCATGATTACATTCAAAGAGAGGAATGATAACAACCGAAATACATTTATTCTCTCTCCAAATTCCAGTGATATTTTAAAGACAAAGTTCCGCATTTGTTTTTAAATAGATCAGGTATAGCATCACAGGCTGGCATTCAAGTTTTGACAAATAATGACGCATATCAAATCAGTAGTTTCGTCTGGAAATATCGTTAAAGTGTAATGGATGTCTGGCAATAGTTTGCCGATCCAATGTTTTGCAGATATATAGCTAAATATCGGCCTGGCCCAATCATAGATCAACACGTAAAATAAAATCATCTTTCAAGATTCTTTTATTAAAGAAAACACCAGACATCAGACTTAGTGTAATACATGGTTTTACAATGAGCATCCAACTACAGTACAGGTCAGCCAGCATATACCACAGAGAGGAGGAATAAAGGGAGTTGAAAGGATGCCTGTTATTGTTATGTATGTTTACTCACACCAGTCAAGCGGAGAAAATGTTGTTTGCTCAGGGCGACATGGACCTACGCTCCAGTTGGAAGTACAGGAGAAAGAAACCATGTGACCATAAACCATAGAATGAATCATTCGGCGGGTTACTTCCTGTTTTGATTCAGAGCAGCCGTACACAATATGAAAATATTGCACAAAAAGAAGACATGTATAACCGCACACTGAGTCGGTTTTGGCCAATTTATTGAAGACATTTAATAATAGGGGAGAAACCAACGGTAATTAACATGCGGGATAATACTGTTACTGTGTTAGTTATTTCCATTTTATTGTAATTACCGTTTTGCATGCATAGCATAAACAGGGCCTAGTTTTGGAATTTGCATAACTAGGCCCTGTTCAAGGAGTTAGTCCTGCCGTCTTCAGCCTCGGTCAGCACCGTATCCAGGCTGTAACTTAACTTCATACTAGTACTACTAGTTACTAGTTACTAGTAGTAGTACTAGTACTAGAGTAGTAGTACTATACTACTATTGTACTAACTGGAAGTAAAGTGACCTAGTATTATCCTATATTATCCGTGCACGAAGAAACGCTATCCCCATAGGCCAAACTTATGAAAAGTATATACGTTATCTTATTTTATTAATATATATTTTCAAGCCGCGGATTAATCTTAGCTGCACGAAAATAGGGCCTAACACGACATAGTACTACTAGTACTAGTAACTAGTACTAACTTACTAATATAATAATATAGTTATTAATATAATTATACAAGTCCATGTTTCATACCTTCTTTACACTCGTATCAATCGACTTCACGGAGGGGTACATGTAAGAAGACTCCTCCGCTGACTTCTCTGCGGTCGACATTGCCTCTCTATTCAAATAAACTCAAGATGAATGCTGCACACAAACGGTGAACACAAACGGTCAAATAATAATCCTTCAAAATCCAGCTGGTTTGACTAGTTTTATTAGAGCAGGCAAACTATTTTGCGTGAAACTTCCGACATGTAAAGTAACGTTGTAAAATATGTACGTGAACTGTAAGTACTGTTGTACCGCGAAAACTTGTGATAGCAAGTTTACTCCATCAAAGTCTCGCTACAGAACCACCACACAAAACTGGGCTTAATTATCAGGACAGTGCGGTACTTGTTTAAAGTCGTCTATAATCTTTTAAAAGTACACTGTATAATAATGCCTCTCCACGCGATTATAAGTTATTCATATCACTTATAAACATGTTCAGTTTACAAATTTGACATAGCTTTTGTCGGCTAAGAAAAACATATAGGATATGGATACGTTGATTAAGCTCGTTCTTTTGAGTTAGGATGGCGGACTCCCATATGCCCAGATACAACAAGTTACGTAGTCTACCTGTGTTTGAGACATCATCGTTTGTCCACGTTGTTTACGCGGTATAACACAACTTTGAATTTTGATGTTACAGGTGTGTCGTCACCACTAAGACAATAATAGCGGCGCTAATTACAAAAGGAGGATTTTGAATAAAGGGAAACGTATATCCTTCTGAGGAACACTACTACGTGAGCGAATTGATGTAATGTGGATATGATTATCATATATACACATTGTTAGCTCAGAAATTTAATGATCTAACGTACACTATATAGACAGACTGATATGAGGTATTAAATGAGAGCAAATGATAAATAACTTGAAATATTTAATATTAAATTAATTTAGATAATTAACCTTCCACATTCATAATAGACGGAGCCATGGGCTATACGGCCTTTGGCTACTGAGATCATGTGTAGTATCTGCCGCCGTGTGAAGTACAGCATGCGCTGCGCACTTACGTGGCACTACACTCGCTGTTGATCTCTAGGTCATAATTAACAGTCCGATCGAAATAGGATTGCAGTGGGCTGGGGAGCTGTGATGCCGGGCATATGCTGCCGTTATTTGGTGGGTTTCCTTAAATAAACATTACGTGACACTACATATGCCCAAGATCTCTTAACAGTCTCCGATCGATCGAAATAGGATTGCAGTGGACCTGGGAGCTATGATGCCGGTCATATGCTGCCGTTATTTGGTGGGTTATCTTGCATAAACATTACGTGACACTACATTTGCCCAAGACCTCTTAACAGTCTCCGATCGAAATAGGATTCAGTGGGGCTGGGAACTTGGTGGTCAGTTGGTACTTATAGTGCCGTGGCTGCATATCGGCTGTCGTTGTTTGCTTTAAAGCCTAAGTAGTCTTTCTTGCGTTGGTTTTCCGCAGTCAAGACATTAATCATAACAGAGTCGCTTCTCGGCCAAGTAGTTGCCTTTGGGCTTCTTGTCAGTTAGCCGACCTGATGCGTAGTAGCCTACGGAGTGAGTTTAGTCATTAGCCGCAACGTTCATCCAGGCACACAGGGATGCGAGGTTATTTAATAAAACCTCAATGTTTTCAACATGCTTGAAACTTGATATCGGTACTTCCTGTAAAACATGATAGCAATACCTCAAATATAATACATGTACATGTGCATGTTGATGCTAGCCTACTCCCTAGCTACATGCAATTGTACATATGCTGAATTTGAGGTGCTCTTACATGAAGCCAAAAAAGTCACCTCAAATGTACTAGTATATGTGTACCTGTGTATGCCCGTGTGGTAGATATTAGCCTATCCCCTGATGTGCTATATTTGAGGTAGCCTGCTACTACACATGAAGTACAATACCTGATATTGCATAGGCTACTATTTCCAAAGCGGAGTGTTCTGCTCGGGGTTTTACCAAATCAGGCTCTTGGATACTGAGATAGTTCAAATCACTGAGTGTATATATATACCGCCGCAGCAAGTCTTCGTTGGCATAGAGGCAATGTGGAATTCAAATTGGTGCTCTGTTTCAACAGTACTAGTGAAAAGTCAGTATACGGGGAGGGGGGGGGGTAGGCTATACGGTACTCTTTCACTTTGGGAATCATTGTTATCACCAAGTTGAAGAGCGGAATACATATAGTAATTTAATTAGGATCAATTGTAGATCCAGACACAGGGGAGCCAATGAAGAATTAAGAATTAATCTCCTTTTTCACAAAGAGGGGGACATCAATAAACAAAAGCAGAAAATAATGCCAAATAAAGTCATTTAAATTTTCGTTGAGTAAATCTGCCAAACATAAGGGGCGTAACCCACCAACCACCCCCTGCATCAGCCCCTGGGGGTGTACCATGGAGAGGGAAGGAGTGGCCTGGATTGATTGAAGGCTTATAAATATTGGTTCAATATATGGACATCAGTTAATGAGGGTTCCCTTACATAGCAATTAGTGTGGCCCACTGGCAAATTGTAGCATGCTAAATTTCCATGGATTTCCATCAGAGTTCTACATGCAAGAGGTGTGGAATTAGAGGTCCACACACTCACGATTACGTCCAAGATTGAGTAGTAGGTTTGACTTTATTTAGAGGCAATACATTTCCACTGTTTTAAAGAACGAAGGGTGGGGTGTCGTAAATAGGAAATATCATTAACGAATGAGAATGTCAAGGAGATCTATGTTCATGACAGTGGCCGAATGAATACCATCCACATACTCAAGTCATGATAATTACATGACAATTACAAGTACACATGTAGACCGTATTTCAATACGGTAAGTGATCAAGCGAATATTTTAGTTCATTACTACAGGTCGCAATGCAAGCTTAGAACAATCAGAGAGGGAAGTGTTTACAATATTTACACCTGTCTGGCCCAATCATCGTATATAGTATATATGTACCGTACGATATGATGTGTTGTCATTTTTACTAAATAATTATCGTAGTATAGCTTACACTGCATGCCACTCTGGTATTTGATATTTACACGATGTGTACTGTTGATCAATCAGTTGTACGTAGTGACATCCGAGAGAGGATTTCCTTCCGTAAGTATGAAATGATATTTATCCTGCGATAGTTAAGTATGGGCGTGTTCGAAAGTAGCTCAAATGTGTACAAACCATCAGTCATTCTCGAGACAAACAGCTATATCCATAGGCATATATATATATATACATATATATATACGGTATATATATATATATACATAT
>JAODAG010314946.1:0-12201 GCA_027574785.1 Orphnurgus asper | reverse complement strand
AGAACATCGCCAGTATTTTATTTTGTACACAGTATTATTCAAATCATGTAACACTAAACATTATACAATACAGTTAGGTTAAGACACTGTGCAATAACAAGTGAAAAACCATTAATAGAAAAAAAATAGTAAAATAGATTGAAGGCTGACTTAAAAGTACATGTAGCCTATGCATAAATGAAATAAATTATGTTGATTATGTAAACATAACTTATTAACCTTAAAAGAATAGTTCAGAGGTAAAACAAAAATTCAGTCGTGATTTTAGGCATTCCAGTGAAATTTGCATTCGATTCCGACAAGCTTTTTCCATAAATTAATTATGAAGTTTGAACAACAGTGAACTTGGAACAAACATGTGACATCATAGCTTCATATTGATGCCAAATGCGAAACCTTATGTGAAAGTGCATATTTAGCAACTTATATTTTTTGCGGTCTCGAGTTCGAGACCCAGAGTCCTAGAACCCGAGACCAAGACCAAGACCGAGTCATTTGCATCCGAGACCAAGACCGGACAATCCGAGTCCGAGACGGTGGGTCGAGACTGGTCTCGAGACCGAGACCTAAGTCTCGAGGCCTAAGTCTGAAGTACGTTGAAATAATTTTACCGAACGCAAACTCTACAGGAAGTAGTAAGACTAAAAAACTATACTAGTTTACGCATAGAATGAAAGACATTTTATACTGTACGTGGTAAAATGTTAAAACTGCAGCTGTCGTGTTTTTGTTCACGACTTGAAAACGTCCCCCCACGAATTATTCCTCATAATTGCGTCGTCGGTAACAATGAATAATGTTGATCTGAACACATCCAATAATTTATGACCGTTTACAAACACGGTTTACAACTATATCTGATTTCGGGTGATGTTGTGATTGGAACATACGATATCGGCACTATTAAATAGACGAAGGTTATCTGAAGCCTAGCCTAACGTTATGCTGTACTGGTAGCAGTATCAGTTAGGCATATGTGGGTACAGGTACACTTGTCTGTTGTTGCCAATGAATGACGTTATACTAGCCTCTCTTTTTTTGGCGAGTGAATTTTACAATTTGACGAGAAGATTTTTACTCAGGCACGCCACGTTAAATTGTATGTCAAAGCCTGAGCCCACCAGACACGAGAGAGACACCTTCTTCGCTCTCTGAAATATGGAATGCTAGATTGATGTCAAACTTGGCATATACGTCAATTGGTTATAGTTTGTAGATGATCGATATTTTGTTGGTAGTTAGCGTCCGTATTAAGTGGGTCATACACTTTGCTCGTAATGTTGTTATACTTTGGCGTTTAAAGTGTAGCAACTCATTAAGCTTAGACCTACGTGTTCCATCCTGCGGTATATGTCTAGCCTATACCTACCCACTTTTCGACCATTGCTATAAACAAGTCTGACAATAATTGTTTTTCTTTCTTTTTCCTGTTGTGTTCCAGATAAACTGGGTGACGACGGACGTCCCAAGGAAACCGCGTCTAGCTGGCATTCTGTCTACAGCATCCTAAAACATATGAAGCCAGGTGCCTCCCTGCTGCACATTGATAACAGAGTTGGTGATCAACGGAACATTCTAATGAGCGCCGCCGAATGCTTCGACTTTATTACGATATACGACGGCAGCCTTAATGTATACCTGCCCAAGCATATATTCTCCGATGATGCTATCCAATTAAAGTCAGAGATTGACCATGAACCGTGTTGTAAAGCTGGTAAAAATGAAATGATACTTCTTAGGAAGAGTGGTAACCTAGAAATGTCACCGACCTAATATATTTTCGTGAGAAAATTCAGCTTGACATAACCTTCTCCGTTGCCTGCTATCTTCCTTGGAAACTCTGAGTATGATACAATTACTAGTTAGTATGTAGCCTATGCATGATTTAGTAGGGATGACTTTAAATATATATTTTTTATGATAACTACATGAGTCAGTTGATCACTGGCGATTGTGAATAAAGAAACACGACTGTGTTTCAGATGCTGTCCAATGTGCTTTAAAGTAACCGATATTATGTGTTATTTGCGAGTGCAATGCTGGTCCAGTTAGCTATAATTCAAGGTGGTAGTTTACATATTTCTGTTCATCAATATGGCTACAACAATCGTAGGACAACTTCGGAATCTTCCGATATTTGCGTGGATATAATCCCAGTTTAGTCTTAATATGTTACCGTTCATTTCAATGTTATGCTTGCACGAGAGGTATAATTAGATTAAAGAATGTAGACCAGTCGTTTTTATTAAATGACGAATGTGGTCGTAATATCTGTCGGTGCACAGTTAGGCGTCAAACCATTTTTATGTTGAAGTTATTGTTCAATATTATGGGAAAGAAACTTGAGGAAGAAGAGGAAATGAGCTGCTGAGCCAACAACAGAACTGTCAATCAAGGAATCAAATCAACAAAATATGTTAAGGGCTATTGACGGGATTATAGCCGGTCGATACTGTTGTGTCTCCTAAATAACAACTCCCTGCTTGAAGTACCGTGTTGCCCTGCGCTGTTCATGTACAAACGTTTACCGATGCACCACCGCCCGGTGAGTAGTCCTACTTAATCTAACGAAGTGCGTTGAAACGATGCGCCAACATATCAACAGTATAGCTGCTCCGCGAGCTTACCGTGATGTGGTGGCTACTCTTTGAAACGATTATAAACAGTGTGCAGGGGAGATAACCGCGGCCCAAATTCCTCAACGAAATCTCTCCAAAATGACCGATTTCCCAACACTCTACCGATCCTCTTTCGATCCGGACTGTATGAATTCATTTGCCACGCATTGCGTAGGGCGTAACTCTGTTCCAGGACAACCCCCACTATAAACCATGTACTTCCCAGCCCCGAACCTATTTTCGATGGATTAAGAATAAGATTATTATTACGCGAGTACCAATAACGTCCAATATGTTTGTTATTTGGAGGGTCAGCCAGTTAGCATTTCTTCGGATGGATTTTGCTTCGTTCCATCATATTCAGGGCCGGAGTTGGTCAGCTAAAAACAGCTTACAGCTTTAGGGCCTCACAACATCTTCGGTTGCTATACAACCTTATTCGCCATTAAGAGTTGCTAACAAGGGTCGCTTCATCCTTCCCGTGTATTAGGGCCTAAATATATCTAAATCCAGCCCCGATCATAGTGTAACGTCACCTTCACCTTCTTTCTGGTAGGGCAGTCGTCCAGATCCTGGCTTTTGTTCCATTGTTTTATAGGAATAAATCCCATACGCTGCCACCGATGTAACGTCACCTCCTTTCTGGTAGGGCAGTCGTCCAGATCCTGGCTTCACCTTGTTCCAATGTTTTATAGGAATGTCATTACATCCTACAGCATTGAGAACGACATTCGATTACTCAGTAGACATTAACCAGTTTTGTATAGTGTAACGTCACCTTCGACCTAACAGGGCAGTCGTCCATATCACTTCATTAATGATTTGGCAACTAACAGCCGTAATCTCTGCAGTACGGTACGCAAGATCATTACAAGTAGTGAAGTGCCTTTGTGCTTCCCTAACGAAAGCGCTGGTTGCTTTTATATCAACTGAATCAGTTACACTCAAGGATACGCGTGTCAATAATATAACAATTATGAGGTCACGTGACCTCCGGAGACCGTTAGTCGAGTCGTGGAACAAAGGCACCGCGCCAGCTGAGCTATGCGGTCACGTGACTTCTGAAGACTGGGGATCGAGTCGTGGGACAAAGGCAGCACCGCGCCAGCTTGGCGGTCACATACACGCACGACTTCACACGACTTCGACTTAAAGAAACATTAGCATAATTAAATTATCACTAATATGCGTTTACACCTTTAACATTTAAAACCATCACTAGAGTTAAGCACGGCTTTAAAATCGATTGGCGCGCTCAGTTACAATATTGTAATCTGAAGTACAGAACTATCAGAGGATTGTAGAATGTTTGAGACCATATAGCTATGTATACAAGAGAGTTATGTTACATGTACAGTAACTTACTGTACGGAAGCTGTTACCTCATCTTGCCAAGTCAATAACGTGTGTCTGATGTAGACATAAGTAATCACTTCCTTTATAAGTTTATTTACATTTACATATATGTATATATATATATATATATATATATAGGCCTATACGGATTGTGGTAAAATAGAACATTTTAAGTGTCACACTGGCTTTGAGTGACCACCCAGTTTATATGTTCTTATGGTCGTTAACAAAAAGGCGGCTAGATTACTCCAAACACAGCTGGCTGACCCAACAAGAGAAACACTGACTGCAGTAAGAATTTGAATAGACAATTTGCGCATGCGCACTGTACCAATTTCAGATTTACAGTAGTGTGACTGTATACCCCTCCTTCCAGCTGCCTGGATGTTATTCCGTCTGGTAGGAAAGACTCCAAACTAATAGCGATTACGGCGGGATTTTCCGTCGTTCCTAGTAAAGCAACATTTACGTGTAAACGTTAGAAATTGTTATGAGGTTCGAAGTCGACGATTCCAAATTAATATATCCCAGAACTGCGGTATCTTACTGTTTGTACTGTGCATCACATGCGTATTGCTTACCGGTACACATATAATCATGATTATCACTCTGAATGCGGCTTGCGCAAGATCAATGCTCAATAGTTAAACCTGGATATTTATTCAATTAATCGTGTTTATCGGTCGATAGGATGGTCACTTTGGTCATCGGGTCTCCATCATTCTACGGACGTCTGTACTACGGTGGTAAAGGGGAAGTTCCTTCTCCCACCTTCTGTCATTCACCGCCGGGAAAGCGGAGGATAGAAAGCGCCCTTCTTGCATTTTTTTATAATAAACTTTCCCTGTATATTACGATGAATACTACGATGAATTCCCTAATGTTGTAATCAGACTTTCCAGTATTATAAGTAGTCCATTTTGTAGTACCCGACATCGACATCTCGTCCCTGACATCTCTGTGATAGCCAAAGACGCCTGCATCACGGGGAGAAGAAGACACTGGTGATTGAGGGGGGGGGGGGTGTAACCCTCTCTCCAGAAACGTCAATATCGGGCAAACACCTAAAGCATGGACAATTCTGGAACATACATATATCTCAAAAGTGTCAAAAAATACCACCATTTTACATATACGCATCCATACTTATACAAGCTAGTTATACACGGGGAGGCAGTTCCATTAAACCCCTCATTCATGACACAGTACAGTCACCTCTGTATTGTCCCCCTCTGGATCCGTCTGTCAGGGGAGGGGGAGATCGCCTTCCCACCTTCAACGGAGGAAATGTTATGCTATGGTGATAACGTTATGTAGTGACGTAGCACAAATATTTTTATTATTATTATTATTATAATGGGTTGAGGATGGGGAACAAAATACAGTTTACAAACTATAGTTTATATTCAACCTAATAACTTGCTTTCAATGTAAGAGGCTTTAACTTGTGATGCCATGTTATCCACTCATGATTATAAAAATGCTTTACATTCTTTAAAAAACGGTAAAAGATGGTCTTACTACTGAGATTTATAAATCTTTTTGGCCACTTATTGGAGATCTGGTTACAGACTCGTTAAATTATGGCTTTACGGTGGGTAAGCTCCGAGAGCAAGCCTACAGTACCGTATTATTACTCTAATCCCGAAACCTAACAAAGATCATACCCTTGTACAGAATTATCGTCCAATTTCTCTGTTAAATGTAGACTATAAAATGTGTGCAAAGGTACTAGTTTCAAGGGTAAAACAGGTCCTACCTTTTATATATTATTTCATACAGTCAAACTGGGTTCATTAATAACAGATTTATTGAAGAAAATATTCGCTATACTCTAGACATTATTGAGTATTGTAAAGATTCAAACTTACCAGGGTTTTTGCTGATGATTGATTTTGAAAAGGCGTTAGACATGCTTGAATGGGATTTTATTAATAAATGCTCACGGATTTTCAATTTTCAACCAACTTTTATTAGATGGGTAAATACTTTGCACTCTAATGCATCAGCAAGTGCTACGAATAATGTTTTTTCTTCCCCTAGTTTTAAAATATCGAGATGAGTTAGTCCCTATTTATTTGTCATCTGCGCAGAAGCATTATAAATTAAAATTAATAACAGCCCTAATATTACAGATATTAATCTAAAATCGTGAAACTAGAATAATACAGTATGCTGATGATACCATTTTGTTTATTGATAATAGTGTCACCTCGTTATCACCTGTTGCTGATATCTTTAATTTACTACAGAAGAATGCAGGTTAATTATAAAAGTTGTATTTTTCCACCTAGCCCAAGTGTCCACTTTAAGCCAATTTATATAGATGCTTTTAACTTCACAAAATCACGTATTTAGGAATTACGTTTGATAATCATAAGGATAATCTTTTCAGTCCAAACTTCACCCCAAAACTATCGTCTTAATTTGTTTGGTCCCAACGAAACCTGACGTTGTTAGGTAAAATAACTATAGTTAAATCTTTTGGTATATCTGTTTGTTTTCTTATTTCAAGTCCTACCACACCCACCAAATAATTTCATTCATGAGCTTGAAAAAAATATGTTTAATTTTATTTTGTCTGGAAAACCCGACAAGATCAAACGTAAAACTCTTATTGCCCCGTACAGCGAGGGAGGCTTAAAAACACCTCATATTCTTAGCTTTATTTATAGTCAGAAGTGTACGTGGGTAAAACGATATATTAATACAATGGCAGGCCCTTGGAAGCAATTCTTTCATTTTTTTTTAAATGATTTTGGAATGATTTAATGATTTCTTTTCCATTGTAATTTTAAGGCGGATGATATTGTAATTGATAATCAGTTTATTATTATGTTTGCACTGCGTGGGCAAATTTTAATTTCCAAAATCCAAGTTTTGATTTTGGAAATCAGTTAATCTGATAGGACACCCGTGCCGAGAGCCTCTCCTGCCAACATGCTATTTAAAAGAACGGTGTTAAGCATGTATATGCTTCTGTGTTATAACTCTCCAACACATGTTAAGTTCGAGTAGCTTTTGGAAGCCACTTGTATTAGAACAGCAATATGGAAGCTTTAGTAGTGGGTATGTTGAACGTGGCAACTCTATAGAATCGTAAATGTACAGAGTGGCATAATGTTCATCTTTCTGCTCTGGAATGAGGAGTTCCAAAAGATCGCGGACGATATTGCTGCATACTCCATCGGTCTATTGGGTTGTTTTTCACGCTGTATTTATACAGACTCAATTGTTCAGTCCAAACTTTTAACACAAGGTGGCATCCGTAAGCACACATTTTTAACATGAATGTTAGAATGTTATAACATACCGGCATATATATGCAGTGCTTTTATAGGCAGTGAACCTTTTCGGCACGGTGGATAGGAATTTTAGATATAGCCTATCACTGACCTCTTTGACCAGAATAACTGTCCCTCTCTTACAATATATTTATACAACAATATGGAATAACTGTTAGTGTCAGCGCTTTGGTAATGTCATCTTTATTTATAATAAGTATATTAACAGAATAGTACAACAACCAACCGCAACAATAAAGTGGAATAAAACTATCAAATTTAATAATAGGCAATGATCTCTAATTTATCATATTGCATTTAAGTCCTTGCGCGACACAAATTTGGGTTTTTTTCAATATAGATTGATTCATAGGATCTTGGGGACAAATGTATGGTTGCATCGGTCAAATATTATCTTAAGTAATTTGTGTACGTTTTGTAATGCTCAAGCGGAAACAATAGAGCATATCTTTTGGGAATGTGAAATGGGAACGCAGTTCCTTTTTACGAAAAAAGAAATTTTATTTGGTTAAAAATTGTTTCTAAAAGATAGATTCCATATAATTTCTTTATCATTGAATTGAAATATTACATTTATTAAAAAAAATTATGAAAGAGATGCCTAGCTTATATGAATTTTGTACGAGATTTAAATTTATGCTTGAGGTTGAAAAATACGTAACACAACCTAAGAAAAATGATGAAGATCTACGAGTTACTTTTGTCAGCTTATAAAGAACCATATGAGTTAATTTTAATGTCTTATGTGTATTATACTTACCCGTATTGTGAAATAACGGACAAATACAATGTAGATGGAAATTTGTTTTTATTACTATTATCAATTATTTTTTTACGGACAGTTATCTTTTGGTTTGGTCATTATGCAATGTTCTGGTGCGTGCTAATATTGTTATCGAAGAATTGGGTCAAGGCCAATAAAGGTTGATAAAGGGGAAAGTAAAGAAAAGAGAGACACTTGCCCTACCTCAAATTCTTACTTATTTGGTGGCTTGTCTGTACGGCTAGTCGTATATCACGCATTAGTTGGCTACAGTGCAGTTGTTATGGTTTGATGTTACTAGAATAAAGATCTATAATGATTTTGTGGTGTTTAAGTTTTTAAGAAACCCATCCAAGTAAAGAGTTGAGCTCTAAACCAGACATAAACGGTAGCATATGCCGCAGCACTAGCACGCCAAAGCAGCTTCCCAGCCATAATCATATTTCGATCGTAGTGTAGAGACCCGAAGATCATTGGACGAGTGTAGTGTCATGTCACGTGTCGCTCATGGCTCTGTTGTATAATAGCTCAGCCATTACCAATTGCAGATCATCCCTAACGCCAAATATCCTGCACATGATAATAGCCAGATAATAGCCGAGAATGGTTACTAACTAACCCTACCTACATGGTTTTACTTCGAGACAAGGTAATATGATATGCCTATTGGCTAGCATATGCTTATATACAGTAAATAATACAGGTTTGTCCATTTTGTTGACATTGAACACAATGACGATATCAGACTTCGACATAACTCACTCCACCCTAGATATTCAGTAAAATGGTGAAGTTTCAAGTGTAAACTGCTACTCGGGGCACATTTGCAAAATTAACCCCAAATAAATTGTGTACATTTAGAGGACATGTTTTGTGAGTTTGTATATAGGAATGCGTGACTCATCACAGTGCAGGCCTTACCAAGTCGTCCAAAATCCTACCACTCACTTCAGATAATCAGATCATTTAATATTTTTTTTGGAAAAGTGGTTGGTTTCACCAATTTAAACTTGATCCTCTTCGAGCTCAACATTGTAATGGTCAACTCGTCAACTTTCTGGCAATACGTAGGGTTAATGCACACTCGGGTTCTTAAAATGGTCGCATACATTTTGCTGTATTAACTGTTGTGCAGAGAAACAAAAATACGCACAAATATTAAGCGGATATGATATCTTGCCTTAGCAGTAAACTAAATTATAATAAACGTTATCCAGCCCCTTCTCCTGTTCCACACAAACGCTTAATTTAATCATAACATATGCGGTGAAATACTTTGTTGAGTAACGTAACACTCAATATAATTTTTCCTGTTGTACCAGAAAAGTTCAAGCAGAATCACTTCGTTGGTACCAGCAATTGTACACGGCGAGTATATCAATCGAATCTATCAGGTTACGAGCTTCAATGGAGAAATATCGCAAGGCATATAAACATTATTATGAACTCAAATAGTACTTTACATTTAAAGCATTCTGCGATCTCCATAAGGATGTCTCGCTGAGGATCAAACTGGTTGACAATGTACATGAGGAAGGCTCCAGGTTTCATGTGTTTCAAGATACTAAAGACGGAATGCCATTCCTCTTAATGTATCTGTATGCCGTATGACCTTTAGGTATCTGTAAAAAGGAAAATATTGCACAATGGTGAACAATTAAAGGAGGAGAAAGACAAATCAGATATTTTCATTAGAAATGTATTAATTAGTGGTGTAGATGATTATAGGTATGATAGTGTATTGTGTAATAGTGAATTCGAGGTGTGATCGTGTATTAGAGGTATGATAATGTAGACACACATGAACAACATGCAACAGCATTTTCCTATGAGCTTACTAACATTGAGGCAGTATGACCAGTGGCGTAGCTATTGTTTTGTAGTGAGCAGATAAAATGAAAATTGTATAAAAAGACATAAGAGAGATCACATTGGCTAACTCAAAGTTACGTACACTTCATTTCCCTAAATCCTCTATTACAACAACCGACATGAGACCTAAACCAAACAATAGCGGCACTATCCCGTGGCACCAATATGATATTGTAGTGCCACGAATATGTAGCCCATGGCTCTGTTGGCATGGAGGATAGCCCACAATTAACCGGTGTTGGCGGTCCTTAACCATACTAACTGCGGTATGATCCTAGCTAACAGGCCGAGAAGCGACTGTTTATGATGTTTGTTCATAGGAATAATGATCAGCTTTCCAGCCCCAATACTATT
This sequence comes from Orphnurgus asper, assembly GCA_027574785.1. Classification (NCBI taxonomy): domain Eukaryota; kingdom Metazoa; phylum Echinodermata; class Holothuroidea; order Elasipodida; family Deimatidae; genus Orphnurgus; species Orphnurgus asper. The sequence goes on along the minus strand of JAODAG010314946.1, from coordinate 1,933 downwards.
TCGATCGGATTGTAAAGCTATACAGATAATTGGTCGAGTGATGTTCAACGTCACAAATTCTAGCTCGTGGCTCAGTCCCCCCCTCCATTATCAGTACGGGTTGTATTTAACACCACAGTCACTATGCATGAGCGGCTTACTTCGTTTGAAATCGTTCCAGCAGAGAGAAATGTTACGTCGTGTAATAATTAGCAGCACTGCAAGCACTGCATATTCATAAAATATTAACAAAACACCCCAATGAAATTTAGATGCCTATGGTTTGGCTATACTGAGGGGCAGTTGAAAATATGTTTAGTTTTCTTTTGTTTGTATTTGTGAGAATGGATGGCAATCAATCCGGAGCTCAGCGTCGAAAAAATAACTTAGTTGTGGGAAATAAGGCAAAAATACACAAACCCACACTTAAACTGACATATGGAGTGGTTTTGTTACATTTACTGTAACCCAGGTGGTCTTTCCAGTTGGACATGGATGCCTTGGATGTATCAGGGGACTGAATCCGAAGTTACGCAACAGAGTTTGTAAACACCTTTTACTCCAGATTGAAGTATATATGGCACATAATTATTGTATCTGACGTACGATATGTCGATGTTAATTTAATAGATAATACTCGATCACCGTACTATTAATTACTATAGGCCTACTTCAGTTAATTGTACAATACATTGCATGGCTTTATAGATACATTGCGGGAAACGTACTGTAAATTTACTAAGCCGTTCGATGTATTTTGGTTAATAAAATACAACACATTTTTGCATTTGAAATTTCACACACTAATGACCCTGATATTTCAAACATACTGTGCTCCCTCGTAAATCTCATGTTTCAACTTGGGATTGTAGCCCCTGCCTCGTAGTGGAAATGATCAGTCTGCATATAAATTCCTCGTACTGCCACAACCGTTCGACAGTTAGTTATATTGCGAACATGTTTCAAGTACCCTTATAAAAAATACCTCGCGAGATTCCTGCGAAGAAATTCTCGGGAGAATCATCAAAGAAACTTAGACCCGAGAAGAACCTCGCGAGGCCCTCATGAGGATGAATACCTCGCGAGGATGAGTGACTCGCGAGAATCGCCTTCAAGCGAGAAAGTTCTCGCAATGGTAATTTCTCACGATTTCTGTTCTTCACACAATTCTCGTTTGATTCGCACGAGAAAAATCCTTCTCATAATGGTGAGCGTAAATACGCTTGTGAATTAGAGCTGCATATGAATGAATTAAAGCAACCTACAGTAAATATGGCATGTGGAACACTAAAGCAAGGTTTATATTCTCATCATATGAAAAATATCTCACTAAAATGAGCCGACAGTATAAGCAGCACAATACTAAAGTGTATTTCTGCATATTGTTTTACTAACGTATAACTCAATGCTCGTGCTTGCTTTCAAGGAAACTCCAAAAATTGTAAACAAGAAGTGATCTGTACTGTTATAAGATAAGTTTATAGACAAAATATCCCTCTCGAACAAATTATGTTACAATTACCCATAACAAAGAATACAAAAATAAGAAATACGAACAAAATACAATACTTAAATATAAGACAGGTAAAACAGAGTAAATACAATACAATAACCTCAGTTTAAATTAAATGCGTTTCTCTCATCTCACAACTTGGTTGACATTTTTATTCTGATCGACCCTATATCTAAACTGGTGTACTCTCGGCGTGTGTTCTGAAGGATATAAATAAAACGTGATATGTATATAGTTTTCAATATCATTATATAATGTTATTCTAGCAGCATAATTATTGGTCAATAGGTTACATATAATCTATAATGAAAAATAAATACCTGATGCTAAAAGTAGTATTTACTTGGCGAGCTGTTTATTTTGCCCATTTGTGTTCCACATCGTGTTGGTGTGATTGGCGTTTCAACTTTTATGATGTATATTGAGATCACCGCATATATA
>JAODAG010314945.1:9402-21178 GCA_027574785.1 Orphnurgus asper | reverse complement strand
AACACACCACTAGGAATGAATCCATTTAAGCACAACACTGGGAATGAAACCATTTAAACTCATCACTAGGAATGAAATCATTTAAACACAACACTGGGAATGAAACCATATATACACATCACTAGCAACGAACCATTTAAACACACCACTAGGAATGAATCCATTTAAACACACCACTAGGAATGAAACCATTTAAACTCATCACTAGGAATGAAACCATTTAAACACAACACTGGGAATGAAACCAATTAAACACACCTCTAGGAAAGGAACCATTTAATACATACCACTAGGAATGGAACCATTTAAACACACCACTATGAATGGAACCATTAAAACATACCACAGGAATGAACCATTAAAACACCACAGGAATGAGACCATTTAAACACAACACTAGCAATGAAACAATTTAAACACCACTAGGAATGAAACCACTTAAACACCAATAGGAATGAAACCATTTAAACATACAACTAGGAATGAAAGCATTTAAACACACCACTAGGAAAGAATACAATTACCCTTGTTATATTTCTGTTGTATTTCCAATTTATAAATGCTGCTTTTTACGAGTACATCAAGCATTTCTGCGGTAGATCCGCATCATATTTTCCATATTTCATGCGAAGGTAATTTTTAGGTGCAACACAGGCTGTTGGATAGACAGCAAGGGATAAGTCATTGAGAAATTTGCTGATCAAAATGACAAAACTGCTATTCAAATCATTCCTTGCACAATTACAGGAAACAGCTTGTCCGACTTATCGCATGTGTCGTTCTCAATTTGCAAGCTTGTCTGTGGCGACGTTTAGGTAACAATCACCCGTGTCATGTTGGTTACGATGTCAAAGACTTAGTAATCTTTGTATTCATGATGTGGTGTATGAGCACGTACGTTTGTCTTGCATTCTGACCGAGGACCTGAACAAAGGAATTCCTAGTCCTCGGTAGTCATTTCAAAAGAATAACCAGGTCCTCGGTAGAATCTATTGTTCATTCTATTGTTACGGTTAGGGTGAGGGAGTTTGCACAAAGGATTTTACAATGTAAAACAAGCATGTGTGTGCATGTGTGTGGTTGTAATTGTGACGGCTTGCTTTTAAACACAAAATCTCAAGAACAGCACATTACATCTGTCCCCTAATCGATTTCAGGTAGAGCGTGGCTGGTTACAAGATCTCTGTTTATTGGTTTAAGAGCCCTACTTATAAATATTTACAGTTCAAGTGATTGGCCAAGTATTAAATTAACACATATTAACATATATGAATAAACAAATCTGAATACAAAGTGTGACTTTTAATCAAATCAAGAGATTGGTATATTCCTCAGCGTCTGCCATAATTTCTGGTAACCTGTGCATCAGTGTCTGTTATTTGTTATTGGAACTGACCAACGAGGTGACCAGTGCTCATCGATTTTGGTGCCCATATCATGAATATTAATGAATGGGCAGGGACCTGACATAAAATTCTTAATGGAAATATATTCCCAACAATATGTGCGATTGACTTAGCTTTGTACTAGTAGTAGTTGTGTTACAAGGTACATTTTAATGTCATTATAGAACTTACTCACTCATCAATATTCACTGAATGGGTGTGGTTTAATATGAAGTCACTGAAATAGCTCATAACCATGATACACCCGAATCTAAGCACGATATGTTAGATGGTTTACCATGCTTGGTATATGTACATTGGCCAGATTGAGCAGACGATCTTTATTGTTTCCGGTGTCCTTGACGAATTCTTTTGAACTTCTATCACTGTTTGCAACCATTTGTCCGATTATCTTCAGACTTGGTACGGTGATGTGGGCTGATTGATGGCAAATATACCGCAAAAGATTTCCATAAACAAGTTTGCAAACGTACGTCTACTGTTGTGAGACGGTTTAGTATGGTAATAATAATTATTGATGTCAAATGGAACCATGAAAGATTTCCATGAATGAAAGGATCGTACTTGTTTTTGGCGCATGTATAAACTGTACTGTAAGGTGGATGTTTACTTTTCATTAATTAAAACTACCCAAGTCTTCATTGTATGCATTAATAACCCCGTAACTGCAAGTTTTACCACTGAATGTTTATGTTTCTGATTGATCTGTTATGTGATGTTTATTTTGTTTTGTGTATATTTCAAGTTTTCCCCAGGATTTTGTTCTGTAGGGCATGCCCGCAAAGACAACATTTGTCACCCCGGCGACACTGTCTGAATCATCAAATTTCGGATATTAACTCCGGGCGTTTTCCTTTATTTGACTCTTTTTAATATCTGACAGGTCTCGAGGTCTGTCTCGCCATCCGAGCTTGGCCGACATTGGTCATAAGAGAATGATCAACATCCAACCGAGAAGAGCAAAAACAAAGGTATGGTCGTCTCATTCTGAACATCTTTTCTCATTGGTCAAGAGTCACAGCAAAATGTGTAAGGAAAAAAACTTGTTGTTTTCTTTCCTCTGGTGATGAAGTGGAAAAATATCATTCTCTTTAGAAAAATGCTTTTTACCATGAGGACTCTGTTCTATCAGCAGAGATGACAGACAAGTGGGCATCTTTTCAACAAATTCCAGTTTGAAAACTGCATAGCCTAACACATCAGCCTTATGGCAAAAATCAGCCTAAGCTTAAGGAATACATAAAATCTTTTAATTTTGTGGAGAGTGAAAGACCCCAAGTAAGAAATTATTCAACGCAGTACTAACAGTATGCCGGGCATCTGCTAATTTAGAAACTAAAATCATAAAATGCCTTGGCCAGAAGTTAATTTTTTCCAATTGGTCTGACCGAGTACGTGCCAACGTTACAAAACTTAGAGCCGTTTCTTGGCAAGGAAATGGCACAGAACCATCCCTCTTGAGATTGCATTACGTCGTGAGCAGGTTTGAACTTCCTGAAGTTAACATATTTTTAACCTGTCAACTTTATAATTATTTCTGTGTATTCTTATTTTTTTATTTCTGTTCTATTAACCATGTGTTCACACCACTCTCTATCAAACACTCTCATAAACACATCTGCAGACCAGATCTGCATACTAAATGAAAGCTAAAAGAATGGGCTGTCTCAAGGTGTGGCACTATCTCGTAACTATAAGGGTTGAGCATCATGCAAAACAAAATGTCTGCAGCCAGCAAAATCATGGTTCTGGGCGGCCTTCTGGGAGAAGGAGGTGACACTATTGGATAAGGGCGTGATATTTTCCATTGAATTTTGATGACTCGTACGAAGAACTGAAATCAGGTAGCAAACCCTGCAATAAGCCTAACGTTGATGTTAGGTCTGGGCCCATCCATCGTCTTGCGTTAGGCTGCATGTAATGAATGATATATGATGGATGTTCAGCCTAGCCTTCTGTGAAATGCTTCAGCACAGATAGGCATACACATACACATTGCAGTGTTAGCAGTGAAAGGGTTAAGAAGACTAATTCAATCAGATGCAAGTCAAAGGAGAGCAAAAGTCCATACCTCCGAAGAGAAATGTTACAGAAAATAAAACTGGTGCAAGTTGAATGGAAAATAGCAAACTGTTTTTCTGACACCAGCTAATATGTGGTTACAACTTTTCATTGCATCTGCCCCTTCGCACGTTGCTCCGTTTCCGTTCGAAAATTTCGTTGTCCGTATCCTGACACGTAAATATCTCAACTCTAAGTCTTCCCGAAAGAGCTGTCTTCTCAAATATGGATAGGTTACGTCAAGTTTCTGTAACCGTATTTATAGAGGTAGCTTACCTTACCTGTAATTTCTTTTCTCAGTTCCCCTACCTTCGTGCAATGCACGTATCGGCTAACTTTTAGTCCTGAATCAGCTGCACTAAAATAGGACCGCTCCCATCCTACAAAACCTTTTCATTGCATCATTTTGTATTTTTTTCCCCTCAGGTATTGAGTAATAAGAAAGAAGGTAAGCCTTTCTTCTGTTCAAGTTTACTCAAACTGTAACATTATTAAACTAGATTATTTTGGTAGAGAAGTAATTTCCTTGTAGTGAAGAAGGAAGAGATCCCTCAGTTGTCTTATCGTCAAAAACACCAGAGGTGCTTAAAAGGTAAGAAACTCACCCAATTTGACTTTAAAGGTGAAACGTCACACTCCGCTGAAAAGGTTAGCCAACACCTACCGTTGTTCAAACTTCAAATAAAACTCTATTGCAATTAAGAAGATGAGAAGGAACAATAGGCATTAATGAAAGTAGAAAAGAGCTAATAACACATTATATGAGATCCAAGGATGCACTTCGAACTTCACCACCGGGTCACACAAAATGGCTAAGTACAATCATGAAAGTAGAAACGATTAACAACGTGTATACAAGATCTTTGGATACTCTACTAGAATTTAACTACCAGGGTCAAACAGAAAGAAATATCTGCTCAGATATTGTAGATATCCAATATGACAAATGGTGTTCTCCCATACAATGGACAAAATCTTCCCCCAGCGTTGACCAAACATGTTATGCCAGTTACTTTGTCTGTCGGTTAAAATCAACGACTTTGTGTCCGTGTCTGCCCGAATAACTAGCATGTTGCTGGCTTTAAGATTGAGTTGCAGAGAAACTACAACTAAGTTTAATACACGACACTTCCTCACATTCCCTTGGAAACGTCGACAGTTAAGCCAGCCATCGAGGTCTTACGAAATGTACCACATCTCCTCAGCCAAGCTCTCGGTCGGTACGACTCCCGCCACTCCGGGTGCTGGTGGGTTTGAACTTGGTAGAACCCGGTCTCCGTGCCAGAAGACCAAGAGTCGTGGGTGATACCCGGACTGTTAACTCCATCCTGGATAGTTTGTAGGTCTCTGACCCACAACGTCCGCTGATGCCAGCTGTGTTCCCCTTCCTCGCCAGATTCAGAAACGGAAGCTCGCAGTGCCAAGAGGAACCTCTTCAGCGACGAAGATACGTTCAAGAGACGAGAGTCTGTTGCAGTGATGGAAGGCATCCGTCAACCGAGGTTAGAATTTGCCGTTGATTTGAAATTGGTGGTCGCACATATTTGTCAATTTTGGATAGAAATTGAAACCTCGACGATGGCACGCTTTGTAACCTCCGAGTACCAGATACGAGGTTACAAAATGGGTTATGTCTGAGGTTTAATTCTCGAAAGTCATAATAAGCTCGTTTAACGCGAAGGATTCGTCGTCATCTCATCACGTGCAAACCACCTCGATGAGGAAGGTCGTTTTTTTTTTTCCTCTGCCGTCCCCCATGGAAAGTTTGCGTCTGCGAAAAATAGCCGCAACACAATTTTTGGCCAGTTTTTTTTATTTTTAAGGTGCTGAATATTCATTGCCATGGTATCGATATCCAAACGAGGTGAAATGCGGGGAGTCAACGGTGAACCTCTTCCCTTGCCAAACTGGTTCCAAACTATGCCCTTTAGATTTCCAAAATATGAAGTTATGTACACTTGCTTTTAGAAGAGAACGTTATTGAGTTATTAGTGTTGTCTTGTTTGAATCAGTGAAAGTGATGGATACAACATAAATATGAAGTTGTAGTCTGTAGTTGATAGCAATAATGGTTAATACCCTTTAAATTTCTCAAAATATGAAGTATTGTACACTTGCTTTTAAAAGAGACTGTTATTGAGGAGTTATTAGTGTTGTATTGTTTGAATTAGTGAAAGTGATGGATACAAAATATATAATAAATAAATATCAAGTGACCAGAGTCAATCATTGGTATCAAACATAAGACGGTTGTTACAATTTTTCTTCCACCCACCCCTTGTTGCATAGAGGGCCTACAGATTATATTCTGTAACCACTCTCTGTCATGATGGCCTCTCATATGAGACCAGAGATATGTTCGTCTCCAAGAGGTTCACAGGCCTGCCAATATTCCATGAACGATTTGCTTTGTTGCATGTATGTGTAGGGTATATCAACACGGACAAGCGGTCTGGGGTGTCATTGTCGAAAGGAAACATTTTTTTTTGGTTGCAAAATTATCCTCAGTTTACTTGAAGGAGCCCTGTCCCCAGCTGGATTAACAACCATTGTCATAGCGATGCCGTTTGTTGTCATGCAAACAAATACCGGCAGGTGTCACGTACACACATTTCAGCAAGTTTAATTGTCCGTTTTGGAAAACAGACAGAAAACAGCTTTGAATTAACAACGGATAAACTGACGAATGTTCTCTTCTTTCTTTTACTGATGATCAGAAGGCAAAGTCCTCGGAAACATCCCCAGGGAGACAGGACGTCCAAGGTGCTGAAGACTAGGATGGTCAAGGAGACGCCCGGAAAGAGGCAGGTCTCACAGTCTGTCTTGCTCAATGTCAACAGAGCGAGGTTAGGCCCAGAAGATGGTTTCATCGTATTGTAGCAAATATCATCACATTCATTACGCCCCCCCCCTTTGGACTTGACCTGGGGTCATGTCAGCAATTTTTTGCTGAAGGAGGGCCATGTATGTCCTGATTATCACCATAAACCAAAGCCGATAGCCCATTATAATAGTGAAATAAATCACCCTTGATGCCAGTTTTGGCAGCATTTGGTACCTGGTGGATGAATTCAGTGCAGTATTATGACATGATGTAGCTTTGTTTAAAGCAGAAGCATTTTAGTTTAAAAAGTTTAAAGAGTTTGGACTCTTTCTTGTATATACATATAGTTGTGTACAATATGTACTCATAGAGTGTAGAGAAAATAATGCAGACCAGGTGATTATAATGCACGAAAGAAGAGATCCCCAGTAGAGAGACAAACGACAGAAGAAGTAGTAAGCACAACACCCATGAAATGTAATGTCATAATGACAAAAATTAGAAATGCGAAGTCATCAGGAGTATAGTAAAGTGTCAAAGAGTATAGTTTCAGAGATTAAAGTGTCAAAGAGAAAAACATCAAAGAGTAAAGTGGCAAAGACTTAAAGTGTCAAAGGGTAAAGTGTCAAAGAGTAAAATCAAGTAGATATTTTAGAATGAAGGTTATTTTTTTTAAATCTGTTTAGGGAAGGTGAATTTTCAATGAATTAATAGAGGTCAAGATTATGTTCCAAAAATTGGGCTCCTTCAATTTCTGTTAATTTCAGTGTGAATAAGCTTATTGCAGCTTATTGCAAATCTTAGCGTGATACTCGAAGGACATGAACATGCTTTTATTAGAACTGAAGACTCCAGGCTGATGTTTGTAAAAATCAAATATTGGTGGAATACGTAAGCTTTCAACATAAATCTCGGGTGTGTTGCAGTTAATTTTACAGCAACTTAAATATGTATGGATATTACGAGTATATGATACAAATTTACGACGGTGTTTTATTAGTCAATTGAATTTGAGACTGCTGCAAGGTATTATGAATATGCCATTTCTTAAGTAAGATGGGAATCCTCTCAATTGTAAGAAACTCATCGCTTGCGAACTGAGTTGTATAAGTGAACGTCTAATAATAAAATAAGATGTTTAATACAAGATTGGTAACCATGGTTACCAATCCAACTTGTTTTCTTAGCATTAAAAGACATTTCATTGACTCTGAAGCAATGACTTATCTGCAAGAAGCTTATCAATGATCATTAGATATGCAGATAAAAAAGATTGTTACTTTAAAACAAAAACATTTTGTCTTCGTCAAACAATGAGGAATATCTGATTGTCTGTCTGACAGGCTGAGTGATAGGTAGAATGATCGTTAGTGTCAATGATTTGATAATGAATCGATTAATTAATTGATTGGCTTATTAGCTGAAACAAATGTCTACATTGTAGAGCCTTAGTTTGTATTTCTAAGAAAAAATTCTAAATTAATCCAGGGCCTTAAACTTCTTGAATCATAAAGTCTTCGCAAATTTCCCCAAAGGTAACAAAAATTTGTTGTTTTACATTTTCGTGGGCTAGCATGTAACAGTTTGCTGCAGGCAGGAAAAGTTAGAATTTGTAAATATAGGAACACTATGAGTCCTATCCCGTTCATAAGGTATCGTTCTTCTTTTGCAGGAAATTAGAAGCGAGATTCATAGGCAAGCCCTTATCGCCAATGGTAGAAGTCATCGAAGAGTCGCCTGTGAAGCCATCGATCAGTGCAGCCCTGAGATCATTTCCACGGCCGATCACCAGACGGCTATCGTTTTACTCTCAAGACAAGACGACGAGGAATGCTAAGGACGCTAAGTTGCGAGAGGCGAGGCGTCTGTCCGCCCGCATCACTGGATCCAGTTCCGGAGCGGCGGCAGATATCGCAAGGAAGGTACAGCTGAAAACATCTCCCGCTCGGTCGTTTCTGAAGGAGGTCTGCACGCCATCGACCTTGGGTTTCCTTTCAAGGCTGAGGTCGGGCAAGCCGACCTCAGAGGTCGAAGCTTCGCCAGAGCTGAAATCGCGGAACGTCAATGACGAGCGAGAGGACCACGTGATGGAGGACGCCTCGCGGTTGGTTTCGAATGTGATGCTATTACCCAAGAAACGAACGACAAGTCCCCAACTGTCGACACCGCGCAAAAATGGCCAAACGGATGGTAACCTTGCGGCTCTCGTAGTTGATGTGGACGGAGAGACGAAAATGGAAGCGCGGGAAGCGGACTTTCCATCCGTCGAAAGGGACGCCTCCGTGGGTGTGAGGGAACGGGCCCCAAGGAAGAGGACTACGCTCAGAACGAGTTTGAAGAAAATGTTTGACGGCGCTGCTGATGAGGTAGTCATACCTCATGAAGTTGAGGGAACCGCCGAATGTGCGAGTCAGGTGCAAACTAGGAAGAGGAAACTTGATCAAGAAACCAGCAAGGAATATTCTTTGTACGCAGGAGGCGAAATGTCCTCGGGCACAGCTGGTACTGAAAAGAAAACTTCCACGTCTACCGAGCAAAAATTACAGGAAAGGGCGACCCCAGAGAATGCTGGCTCTCGGGGTTCACCAAGCAAGAAGAAACGGAGAACATCTGGAGAAACGGGTACAGGAGAGACGGACGTGACCGGGAATAGATGGACCCCTTCACCAGGGAGGAAAACCTCTCGACGCCTCGCATCGCCGTTCCAACAGTGGCCACGGAAGAAACTCAGATCAACCACACCTTCGCCTAAAGGTCAACACTTCCTGCAGGGTCAGATAGCCCAGAAACCTACGAGCTGTCCAACCCAGCCGAGAGACTCGTCAAAGCCTCTGGTGCGCAGTCTGAGAACGAAGTCTAAGACATCTCTCCGGTTTCCTGCCGCCAGCGATTGCCGCGACCTGAACGGGAGCCAGTTGCTTAGAAGAGACGCAACGAGCGAAGGTCTGGAACAGCATACGTCCTTCAATTCTGACGATGACGAAATTGAGTTCATCAAAATCGATCGTACCCAATCTCGAGATAGTATCGGCAGACCTCTGTCTAAAGACGATCTTGTAGATGAAGACGGCTACGATTCTCCGGTGTTCGGCAGCAGCCAGGAGAGTTCCGAGATGCAATCTCCGTTTAAAAGTCCTCTCGAAAAATTGAGCAGCAGCAGCAGGGATCCATCCAAGGATCGCCGCAGACGAGACAAGTCTGGATCGCCTGTGTTTCACTTTGTGAGCACTCCGCACTCTATGGGGACGAAGCCGACCATAAGGAAACGGCTCTCGTCTAGGGGTAGCTGCAGCGCGAAGGCCCAGGAGAACTCGACGGATACGTCCGACCCGGAGGGCCGCGCCCCCGGGGGAGTAAGTATGTCGATCGAGAACGACGAGGTCTTCGCCTCGCTCTGCATCGACGAATCCAAACCGAGTGCTGTGGCGAAGACGCCTCCCAGCGCCAATAGTAAATTTAACTGTCATCTTTCGACCACGGGACTCTACGGCTTGTTACATTCCCCATTTGCCGGTGCCCCCGGGAAGAGACTGAAACCCGGACGGTCGCCCCCCTCGAGCCGTCGGAAAACCTGCAAGGTCGTCATTAAGTAAACGGCAAGTCCCGGAGAGTGGGCGTTTCGTATTCAGGAAAAATTAAATGAATTTGGACAAGCCGCTTGCCATGATTGGCTAGTGAGCTGAACGAGTGAGTTTTCATGCATTTGATGACCAACTCATCAAACAAGGAACACAAAATTTTGTTCTGTTATCGAGGTAGCTTTGCAGAAATGTTAAACCGGTGGGTGGGGTGCCATTTGTCTAACACATGTCCAAAATTTAAAACCTATGATTTGCTTGTGTTTTAGTTCGATGACACTTGTTTTTAATCACCTGCATTGGGGCCAACCTGTTGATATTTCTTCAAGAAAGAAACTTGAATACATCGATAATCATGAGAAAAGCAGAACATTTAAAGGTAATGAATGGTTCTTCAAAGTCATTTTAGACTTGCATCAAGTCAAGAAATAATGAGATAATAATTCAAGACTGGAACCAGATTTTTTCGTCGCTCTGGAAGAGTGTAATACAAGCTCAACCTCAGTGGATGAATACTAACAGTGATAATTAATCAAATATTTGAATGTTTGATATGGAAATGTAAAACTAGCAATAGGTTAAATTTAGCTAATAAACAGGTTGTGCAAAGAATTTGAAGCAACACTAGCTCATCTTCAGTGGATGATCACTAACAGTGACAATCAACTGAATGTTTAGAATGGAAATAGAAAATTAGCCAATAAACAGGTTTTGTAGAGCTTTGGAGCAATACTAGCTCATCTTCATTGCATGATCAGTAACAAGTGACAATAAATCAAATATTTGAATGTTTGGAATGGAATTAGAAAATTAGCAAATAGGCTAGATAAGCCAATAAACGGGTAGAGACAGAATTGCAATGGTATTATAGTTGCTAAACGTACAATTCCCACACTTTTAATCTGCCATGAGATCCTAGCTCGTTAATTAATTGTGGAGAGCTATTCAACAAAGATTTATTTGCTGGTTGTGGCATTATTCCTCCATTAAATTTATCATCCATGAGAAGTTTATTGTAAGAAATCCTGGCATATTCTTGACTAACAGTAAATATTACTGGTAGGCATCAACTGTACAGAGTGGTTCAGTGAACGACCATCTGTCTATCTGAATTAATCTATAATGTAAATATTCTTGTTTCTTGAGAACTTTATTATTGCAAATTTTATAAAAATCATTCAATTGTTTTGTTTTTTTGGTCAAATTTATGAGTTTTTCTGTCTCGTAAACTTCCGACCGCGAGTGCACGTAGGTGCAAGATGGAACATACAATTGCTTTAAGCAATGTTTTCTGCCCGTCTACTGTGGACGATGGTAGTGGCAGAGCCCATTTAGGAATTTGTGTCCAAAAGTCGGAACATTTTTTTGTAGTAATCATAATTAAACCTTTCAAAATCTGCTTCGAGTTTCAAAGAATTCGTTGTAAGTTGATTAGGGCTAGGAAGCCCCCCCCCCCCGGGCTCATTACAACCCCGTCCGTCGTGATCATGGATTGAATGTCGGCTTTACAAAGCCGCCTGCTCCCGGGACCTCCATTTAAGCTGACGGGCGTGCTCCCGACCAGTTTCTACAAGACTGGGAGGGAGGGTCGGAGCAAACCTGTTCATCACCACTGCACTACAGCTGCATTGAATGAAGTTTGTACCAAAGCAAAACCCATTGAAATAACCTGGACACCTTTGTTTGCAGACCTCTCCCTCCCCTCTTCTAGCAGTTCATGAACTGATGATACCATCAGCTGCTCACTGTCCCATACATGACATACAGTTTGGTCATGTATGGGAAGTCAGTATTAAAATATGAAGGGTGTTCTTGTACCCTACTGAAAAGACACTAACAAGGCCAGTTGATATTGGTTGGAATTAGTGGTCTCCTGTCAATAACTAGGTGTGAGTTACTGTGTGTTA